>SJYQ01003204.1:7663-104313 GCA_006410935.1 Redunca redunca
CAATTGGTGGTTAATATAGAAAAGAGTAAAGGAAACATTTGAAAAACTATACTCTTTAAACCAGTTTTATAAAATGTTTTCCAACAACACAAATGAGACAGCAAACTCTCACTTGGAAAACATTGATGTGACAGAAAATTAATGTATTATTATTAATGTGTACTTTTTGTAGGAAAGATGAGGGGGATACAATTTAAGATAAAATGCTTAGGCTATAAAAGGCAGAAATGGAAACCTGGAACATAGCCTTGCTGTAGCAAGTGTGTGTTAAAATAATTAGACAAAAATTAAAGTCATATTAAATAAAGCCAAGGATTGCCTCAAGTTTCATCCAAAAAATAAGAACACTGACATCTAATTTAGAAGGACCACAAAGTGTCCTTCAGTTCAGTTACTCAGTCATGTCTGATTCTTTGTGACCCCATGAATCACAGCATGCCAGGCCTCCCTGTCCATCACCAACTTCCAGAGTTCACTCAAACTCACGTCCATCGAGTCGGTGATGCCATCTAGCCATCTCATCCTCTGTTGTTCCTTTTTCCTCCTGCCCCCAATCCCTCCCAGCATCAGTCTTTTCCAATGAGTCAACTCTTCACATAACGTGGCCAAAATACTGGAATTTCAGCTTTAGCATCATTCCTTCCAAAGAAATCCCAGGGCTGATCTCCTTCAGAATGAACTGGTTGGATCTCCTTGCAGTCCAAGGGACTCTCAGGAGTCTTCTCCAACACCACAGTTCAAAAGCACCAATTCTTTGGCTCTCAGCTTTCTTCACAGTCCAACTCTCACATCCATACATGACCACAGGAAAACCATAGCCTTGACTAGACAGACCTTTGTTGGCAAAGTAATGTCTCTGCTTTTCAATATACTATCTAGGTTGGTCATAACTTTTCTTCCAAGGAGTAAGCATCTTTTAATTTCATGGCTGCAGTCACCATCTGCAGTGATTTTGGAGCTGCAAAAAATAAAGTCTGACACTGTTTCTACTGTTTCGCCATCTATTTCCCATGAAGTGATGGGATCAGATGTCATGATCTTCATTTTCTGAATGTTGAGCTATAAGCAACTTTTTCACTCTCCACTTTCACTTTCATCTAAAGGCTTTTTAGTTCCTCTTCACTTTCTGCTATAAGGGTGGCATATCTGAGGTTATTGATATTTCTCCCAGAAGTCTCGATTCCAGATTGTGCTTCTTCCAGCCCAGCATTTCTCATGATGTCCTCGGCATAGAAGTTAAATAAGCAGGGTGACAGTATACAGCCTTGACGTACTCCTTTTACTATTTGGAACCAGTGTGTTGCTCCATGTCCAGTTCTAACTGTTGCTTCCTGACCTGCATATAGATTTCTCAAGAGGCAGGTCAGGTGGTCTGATATTCCCATCTCTTTCAGAATTTTCCACAGTTGATTGTGATCCACACAGTCAAAGGCTTTGGCATAGTCAATAAAGCAGAAATAGATGTTTTTCTGGAACTCTCTTGCTTTTTCTATGATCCAGCAGGTGTTGGCAACTTGATCTCTGGTTCCTCTGCCTTTTCTAAAACCAGCTTGAAAATGTCCTTAGCCTTTGTATATCCCTATTTTACTAATGCAGCAACTGAGGTCAAAGATGTTATCAATGTCAAGTATGTATGTGTGCCTATAAATGAATGAATATCAACATTTAGTCAAATTCATTAAGGTATTTGCCAACTTGGAAGACCTCTTGATTAGGAAAGCAAAAAGTCTGTTTCAGGCACAGCTTAAACTAGATTGCAAGATTTATCTATTTTTGAGCCCAACTTCTTCTTTGTGTCAACTTTAGCCTTAGGCAGGATGACAGAATCCTGATGGCAAGATGCTGTGGTTGCCTGAAATCCTGAGCCATAAGATCACTTGTTCTAGAGGAATAAAGTCTCTTTTTACAGCTCCTCTGGGAGCCAATGAAGCTTATGTTCACAGAAACCCCAGCAGTTTCTGCAAATTTCATTTTATCTCATTTTACACCCAGCCTTTCACAGTGGACAATGGGATAGGATTTATCAATTAGCTTAATATAATGAGGATCATTGACTGGAATTGGAGGTAGGAACAATTCAAGCAAACCATGTGGCCAAATTGTTGTTTTTGTTCAGTCACTCATCATGTCTGACTCTTTGTGACCCCATAGATTACAACACGCCAGGCTTCCCTGTCCTTCATCATCTCCTAGAGCTTGTTCAAACTCATGTCCATTGAGTCAGTGATACCATCCACCCATCTCATCCAAAAATGAGGAATAGGTAAATTCATGTAGGAAGATGAGAATACTGTTGAAAATAAAGGGGGAGAACAGTTAATGGGAAAACTTTTAGCATTATGCTAGTAACTTAAACTTACTCCTTGGAAGGAAAGTTATGACCAACCTAGATAGCATATTCAAAAGCAGAGACATTACTTTGCTGACTAAGGTCCATCTAGTCAAGGCTATGGTTTTTCCAGTAGTCATGTATAGATGTGAGAGTTGGACTAAAAAGAAAGCTAAGCACTGAAGAATTGATGATTTTGAACTGTGGTGTTGGGGAAGACTCCTGAGAGTCCCTTGGACTGCAAGGAGATCCAACCAGTCCATCCTAAAGGAAATTACTCCTGTGTGTTCATTGGAAGGACTGATGTTGAAGCCAATACTTTGGCCACATGATATGAAGAGCTGACTCATTTGAAAAGACCCTAATGCTGGGAAAGACAGGATGGGAGGAGAAGGGGATGATAGAGGATGGTATGGTTGGATGACATCACTGACTCAGTGGACATGAGTTTGGTAAACTCCAGGAGCTGGTGATGGACAGGGAAGCCTGGCATGTTGCAGGGGGCCCATGGGGGTCACAAAGAGTCAGACACAACTGAACGACTGATCTGAATTGAACTGGAGAAGGAAATGGCAACCCACTCCAGTATTCTTGCCTGGAGAATCCCATGGACAGAGGAGCCTGGCAGGCAACAGTCCATGGGGTTGCAAGAGGCAGACGTGACTGAGGGACCAAACCACCACCACCAGTAACTTAAACAAAAAAGTGAGACATGGCTGAAACCCACTCTAGTGTATAGGTGAACAGACAGGTGGACAGCTCTCAGAGACCCAGGCCAGTAAAGACTCTGCCAACTTCAACATGTGCTTCTCTGGCTGTTCCTGAATCTCTCTCTTTTTTTGTTTTTTCTATCACAGCCTACCAAAAGGGGAAAAAACTTGGAAAAAGGCCATGAAAAGAGATTTTTCATTCTTTCCTTTGACATATAATATAAAAAGATATGTTTATAAAGCAGCATGAATTATTACCCATATAACCAGTATTCAGGTCAAAGAATATCTTCAAGAATCATTTCTTTGTCTTCTCCTTATTACTACCTCTTCCCTCTGACCCAAAAGCAACCCCACTCTTGACTTCTAATGCCATAGATTAGTTTTGCCTTGTTAATGGACTTTAGATCAGTGGATATGAGAGCATTTTATGGCCAGGCCTAAAGTGATGTTAGGTACTTTTGCTTGAACTCCATTAACATGTCACATGGCAGTCACATGGACATATTGTCCACTCAGATTGTGGTGAGCAGCTAGCTATAGGTGAAAGCCAGCAAATATCCACTCGGTCTTCCTGAGTGGCTCCTAATCACCACCCCCCACCGTGAGAATTTTAGCACGATCAGGGCCCAGGGGCCACACGGTAAGAACACATCATATTCCTTACAAAGTTGCGGAAGAGATGTCTGTAAATATTGTTTTGGTACTTTTGTCCCTATTAAAAACTGAGTTTCTTTTAGGTAAATCCAAGCACAATCAAGATTATCTCTACAACGTCACTCCCATACATTTTTCATGAGAAAGGTGGAGAGAAAAGAAGAAGGGTTTGAACACCAGCTAATCTGCCCTGAATCATCCAGTGGTACTAGCCACATATGTGAATATCATTGCTTATGGGTATCTAGTCAGGAGACACAGGATATGGAATATTGGCTGAGCAATTTCCTTGACAATTCCCGTGTGTGTGTGAGTGTGTGTGTATGTGTGTGTGTGTTTAGTCGCTCAGTCATGTCCGACTCTTTTCGACCCCATGTACTGTAGCTCACCAGGCTCCTCAGTCCATGGGGATTCTCCAGGCAAGAGTACTGGACTGGGTTGCATTTCCTTCTCCATTTACAACTGTAATGGACTGAATTTTGTTCCCCTCAGATTCATAAGTTGAAATTGAAATCCTCACTCCCAATGTTACTTTATTTGGAAATAGGACCTTTAAAGAAGTAATTAAGATGAAATGAGGTTGCAAAAGACCGAGGCCCTAACCCAAAAGCTCTGTTCTTAAAAGAAGAGAAAAAGATACCAGAGTGTGCAGGCACAGAAGGCCACGTGAGGACTCTGCAGGCAGGTGGCTGCCTGCAAGCCAGAAAGGCCTTGCCAAAAACTGATGCTGGCAGCACCTTGATCTTGAATTTCCAGGCTCCAGCACTGTGAGAAAATCAATGTCTATTGTTTAGCCTTACTCAATCTGTAGTTGCCTGTTTCTGCAGACCAACCTACTAATACAACAGTCCTCTGGCAAGATAAGTGAAGTTACTGTTTCTTTTCACTTTTATTTAAAGACTTTTTGATGTGGAATATTTTTAAAGTCTTTATTGAATTTATTACGATATTGCTTCTGTTTCATATATATATATATTTTGGCCACTAGACATGGGGGATCTTAGCTCCCCTGCCAGGGATGGAACCTGTACCCCCTACATTGGAAAGTGAAGTCATAACCACTGGACTTCCAGGGAAGTCCCAAAATTACTGTTTCTTTGACATATTCACTCACCTTTTCCCCTTTTGCACCCCCATTTATAATTCCCTTCACTTTTCTCTTTGCTTACAGAAATCTTTCCCCATCTAACCCAAGATCTATTTGTGAAGCCTCCTAGAACTTAAACTTTGCAGTTCACCATGAGCTTACTTTATATCTCTATTTTATCAACATAATTTATGCTAAAATGGCCATAATCCCATAACTCTCCATGTCTACCTTTCTGCATATAAGCCACTCTAACCAGCTTAAGCTTTTTGAGTTCATGAACTAGGTGTAAGTTCATTGAAGAGCATTTTTTAATCACTAAAGGCAAAACAGATCCATAGAAATTCTACTTTAGTAGAGTAAGAAACATCATTGGACCTTGAAGGAAATAGAACTTTCATAAACAGAGGCTTTGGGCAATAATAACTATCAGTCATACTATATTCAGAGAATGTGATGGCATCTCACTCCAGTACTCTTGCCTGGAAAACCCCATGGACGGAGGAGCCTGGTAGGCTGCAGTCCATGGGGTCGCTAAGAGTCAGACACGACTGAAGCAACTTAGCAGCAGCAGCAGACTTTATTATTTTCTTATTTAAGACTCCAAACAATGTTATAAGCTACACTACTTCAATGTGGCAGACTGTTTCATATGCCATACCACTTCTTTTGAAATGTTTGCCAGACAAATAGAGTATATGGACCTATCATCCTTTGCTTTGCCTTTAATGTCACTAGATTAAGATTAAGTGACAAATGGATTTGGATATTTGGATATCAGCATTTTAAAAAACTTAGCAAAAGAGAACTTAAAATAGTGACTTCCCCAGGAACAGAACAAACTTATCCCTTAGTACAGAGTCTTTTTTCCTCACTTGCTTAAAGTGTTTCATCGTTTCACTGAATTATCAACAAATATCTTTATAACCATGTATTTTCAAGGTTCAGAATTCTGGTTCTTAACTAAAGATGCCCTAGGGAAATGGTCACATTGTGGAATGGCTTTGATTAACACAGCTTTTCTGTCTTACAACAGAACATGTACACTGGGTTTTCAGTTTAAAGAACACTATTCTTTAGGGAAAAAAAATTGTTGGCTGTGTATAATGTGGAATTGTAGACAATGATCCTAGGCTTAACTGAAATCAAATTTTATATTTCTGTTCAATTGATTTAGCTAGTAAGCAGAGAACTATTAGCTGCTATGCCTTTCAGCTTAATTTTGGTGATGTGGGCTGTAATTCTGTGGCTAGATTAACTCTCTGCTAGGATAAAGGGAAAATTTGAGGAATTACATCATATTTTTCACTTCCCATGCCTTGTACCTACAAATTTCCCTTTGATAAAAAAGACTCAGTGGCTCTTCATTACAAACAATGATGAAGGACATAATTGCAATGGTCTAGTCTAGGAGATCTGTGGCCAAATAGCTGCTAGATTATAAGCTTCTGCACTTTGAGTTGTATGGAGAATACAAGGCCAATATTTTTCCTTTTCCTTAAAACTATATTATAACATTAACATTCCTCTTGTTCATTTGACATTTGTCTATAAAAAAGTTTCCTGCATCAAAAGACCACTTGGAAAAAATTGTAAAGTCTCAGAGCTTCAGAGGCCCATTAGTTCAAACTGTGCTATTTCTATCATGGCTGGTACTTTTGGCTTTCAAAATGTGATGACCCCAATTTCTTTCCACACCAACATTTCCAAACCATTCAAAGGTCTCTTTGCATCTTTTTTATGCTACTAATACCAGTTCTTGTCAGAGAGTTGCTGTTCTGCTGAGACTACAGGCAATAATATTTATTTATAAGAAACCAAACATTTGCAATGCCAAAGAATGCTCAAACTACCGCACAATTGCACTCATCTCATATGCTAGTAAAGTAATGCTCAAAATTCTCCAAGCCAGGCTTTAACGGTACGTGAATCACGAACTTCTAGATGTTCAAGCTGGATTTAGAAAAGGCAGAGGAACCATAGATTAAATTGCCAACATCTGCTGGATCATGGAAAAAGCAAGAGAGTTCCAGAAAAACATTTATTTCTGCTTTACTGACTATGGCAAAGCCTTTGACTCTGTGGATCACAACAAGTGTGGGGAATTCTGAAAGAGATGGGGAATACCAGACCACCACCTAACCTGCTTCTTGAGAAACCTGTATGCAGGTCAGGAAGCAACAGTTAGAAGTGGACATGGAACAACAGACTGGTTCCAAATTGGAAAAGGAGTACGCCAAGGCTGTCTACTGCTTATTTAACTTCTATGCAGAGTACATCATGAGAAATGTTGGGGTGGATTAAGCACAAGATGAAATAAAGATTGCTGAGAGAAATACCAATAATCTCAGATATACAGATGACACCACTGTTATGGCAAAAAGTGAAGAGGAACTAAAGAGTCTCTTGATGAAAGTGAAAGAGGAGAGTGAAAAAGTTGGCTTAAAGCTCCACATTCAGAAAACGAAGATCATGGCATCTGGTCCCATCACTTCATGGCAAATAGATGGGGAAACAGTGTTAGACTTAATTTTTTTGGGCTCCAAAATCACTGCAGATAGTGACTGCAGCCATGAAATTAAAAGACGTTTACTCCTTGGAAGAAAAGTTATGATCAACCTAGATAGCATATTCAAAAGCAGAGACATTATTTTGCCAACAAAGGCCCATCTAGTCAAAGATATGGTTTTTCCAGTAGTCATGTATGGATGTGAGAGTTGGACTATAAAGAAAGCTGAGTGCCAAAGAATTGGTGCTTTTAAACTGTGGTGTTGGAGAAGACTCTTGAGAGTCCCTTGGACTGCAAGGAGGTCCAACCAGTCCATCCTAAAGGAGATCAATCCTGAATATTCACTGGAAGGACTGATGCTAAAGGTGAAACTCCAATAATTTGGCTACCTGGTGAGAACTGATTCATTGGAAAAGACCCCGATGCTAGGAAAGATTGAAGGCAGGAGGAGAAGGGAATGACAGAGCACGAGATACTTGGTTGGCATCACTGACTCAATGGACATGAGTTTGAGTAAACTCTGGATGTTGGTGATGTACAGGGAGGCCTGGTGTGCTGCAGTCCATGGGGTCACAGAGAGTCAGACACGACTGAGCCACTGAACTGAACTGAAACGTCTGTAAACAAAAAAGTTGCTATTCCTGATATGTAACCCTGAGTTTCACAGTAATTCCAAATATACTCAAAGCTTGAGTTTTACTTGGATGCAACACTCATGTTCTTACTTGTTGCCTCTGGACTTTACCTATTTTTCCCACATAACTGGAATTTGCTCTGAAATGTTAAATAGATAAATCAATACCAGACAGTTCTAATTTAGTGCTTTTTAGTATAATAATTAACTCTGCCATATTCACATACAAGGAATCTTTTTTTCAGAACAATTAGTTTATGTAGTATTCTAGGAACTAATGCTGCCTCTGAAACACATCTTGGCATCTTTGTTTGGCCCTTTGGTTACAACTAAGCAGCCATATTCCTTTATTACAGATGAGAACCCTGTATGCCAGAGAAAGCAATGGCACCTTACTCCAGTACTCTTGCTTGGAAAATCCCATGGATGGAGAAGCCTGGTAGGCTGCAGTCCATGGGCTCGCTAAAATTCAGACATGACTAAGCGACTTCACTTTCACTTTTCACTTTCATGCATTGGAGAAGGAAATGGCAACGCACTCCAGTATTCTTGCCTGGAGAATCCAAGGGACAGGGGAGCCTGGTGGGCTGCTGTCTATGGGGTCGCATGGAGTCAGACACAACTGAAGCAACTTAGCAGCAGCAACCCTGTATGCCTCAGCTGTCCTTCATTAGGTTACACTATCTCTCCAAGTGGCCGACTAAACATGACTCAGCTTTTTCCAAATTGACTTTTTTTTAAAAAAGAAAAGCAGCTGTTTTGCCACATTCCCAAAATTGTGCTGACAAACTTAAAAAAAAAGTTCTGTTCAGGACCACTAAATAGATTTAATCAAAATTTATTAATCAATTTGAACAATCTCATGAAATACAGACACAAAACATTTTTTTTTTAATTTTATCAGTAATTTCTACTAATGGTGCTTTGAGAATTTTCTTTTATTCGCTATGGTGAGTTCACTGATAAAAGCTTAGAAACTTTCCATCACTTCAGGGCTAATTTGCTATTAAATAGTTTAGTACAGATAATACTTTAATTTTGTGTTGGATGCAAAGCCCTCTTCATTCTGCCTACCAATAAAAGTTTATTAGTCTTGCTAACCTTCTTACTCTCAGATGAGATGGATGCAAATATAGTAGAATATTTCCCCTCCTGGCTGCCTAGGTTTGCTTCTCTGTCACTGTAGCAGAAGAGGAGGAATAACCCTTGTTAAGTTGCCTGTCCTTTCTTGTAGTTGTAACTGCTGTTTCTTTACCTGAGCATCATATATACTCATATATCATATGATCATAGAAGTAGCAAGAGAATTCAAAAAAGAAAAAAATCTACTTCTGCTTCATTGACTAGGCTAAAGCCTTTGACTGTGTGGATCACAACAAAATGTGGAAAATTCTTAAAGAGATGGGAATATCAGACCACCTTACCTGTCTCCTGAGAAACCTGAATGCAGGTCAAGAAGCAACAGTTAAAACCAGACATGGTAAACAGATTGGTTCAAAATTAGGAAAGGAGTATGTCAGGGCTGTATATTGTCAACTTTTGTATTTAATTTCTATGCAGAATACATCATGTGAAATGCTAGGCTGGATAAGGCACAAGGTGGAATCAAGATTGCCGGGAGAAATATCAATAACCTCAGATATACAGATGACACCACTCATGGCAGAAAGTGAAGAGGAACTAAAGAGCCTCTTTATGAAGATGAAAGAAGAGAGTGAAAAAGCTGGCCTAAAACTGAACATTCAAAAAATAAAAATCATGGCTTCTGGTTCCATCATTTCATGGCAAATAGATGGGCAAACAATGGAAATGGTAACAAATTTTATTTTTCTTGGGCCAAAAATCACTGTGGATGATGACTGTAGCCATGAAATTAAAAGATGCTTGCTCCTTGGAAGGACAGCTATGACAAATCTAGATGGCATATTAAAAAGCAGAGGCATCACTTTGCCAACAAAGGTCCATATAATCAAAGCTATTGTTTTTCCAGTAGTCATGATGTGAGAGTACAGATGTGAGAGTTGGATCATAAGGAAGGCTAAGTGCTGAAGAATTGATGCTTTTGAACTGTGGTGTTGGAGAAGACTCTTGAGAGTCCCTTGGACAACAGGGAGATCAAACCAGTCAATCCTAAAGGGAATCAACTCTGAATATTCACTGGAAGAACTGATGTTGAAACTGAAGCTCCAATACTTTGACTTCCTGATGCAAAGAGCTGATTCACTGGAAAAGACCCTGATGCTTGGAAAGATTGAGGGCAGGAGGAGAAGAGGATAACAGGGATGAGATGGTTGGATGGCATCACTGACTCAGTGGATATGAGTCTGAGCAAACTCTGAGAGATAGTGAAGGACAGGGAAGCCTGATGTGCTGCAGTCCATGGGGTCACAAAGAGTTTTATGTGACTTAGTGAATGAACAACAAATGTACATGGTAGTAAGGTTGTTGTTCCCTTTATACTGGTTATCAGCTCTTTCTAAGCTCATTATCTGCATGGGGAATATATCCCAAGAGCCTCTCAAATGCATTTTTAAAACTTGAGATTCAACTTCATCTCCAGAATGAGAAATGATGCTGCAATCTCAGGTGAAAATCAATTTTGTTCATATTGCAGAAATTTCCAGTAACTTCTAAGCTCATCTGCTTCCAAAGCCCAGCTTCGAGTCTAAGAATAAATATGTAGAATTTCTCAGCAACCCAGAAGCTGCAAAGTAGTTCTTTTCAGCTCACTATATGACCATATCACCATGCCATTTCTCATTAGAACTTTTGCTAGAATCAGAGATTTTGGACAAGTTCAACAAGCTGAGATAGCATCCTTGGGATTATGAGGTGTCTGTCACCCCAGTATTACAGAGTCCTACAACTCAGACATATTCTGTCTGTATCTCTTGTTCCATTAGAAACTATTCCAAATTCATCCCAAACATATCACCCACAAAAAACTTTGGTCTAAATATGCTGCTATTTCCACTGTAATTTCTGTGTGATTTGCTAACTTTCAGTTATAAAAAAAACAAACTCAAACAGCATTTCACAACATCTTGTTGCAAGTCACAATGTAGATTCATCTAACTAGAACTTTTTCCTCTACTGAACTGATTTCTAACAAAAACGAAGACTACTAGTGATACATCCAACATCCGCTGGATCATGGAAAAAGAGAGTTCCAGAAAAACATCTATTTCTGCTTTACTGACTATGCCAAAGCCTTTGACTCTGTGGATCACAATAAACTGTGGAAAATTCTGAAAGAGATGGGAATACTAGACCACCTGACCTGCCTCTTGAGAAACCTATATGCAGGTCAGGAAGCAACAGTTAGAACTGGACATGGAACAACACACTGGTTCCAAATAGGAAAAGGAGTACGTCAAGGCTGTATACTGTCATCCTGCTTATTTAACTTCTAATGCCGAGGACATCATGAGAAATGCTGGGCTGGAGGAAGCACAAGCTGGAATCAAGATTTCTAGGAGAAATATCAATAACCTCAGATATGCAGATGACACCACCCTTATGGCAGAAAGTGAAGAGGAACTAAAAAGCCTCTAGAGGAAAGAGGAGAGTGAATAAGTTGGCTTAAAGCTCAACATTCAGAAAATGAAGATCATGGCATCCGGTCCCATCACTTCATGGGAAACAGATGGGGAAACAGTGGACATAGTGTCAGACTCTATTTTTGGGGGCTTCAAAATCACTGCAGATGGTGACCCCAGCCATGAAATTAAAAGACGCTTACTCCTTGGGAAGAAAGTTATGACCAACCTAGATATCATATGCAAAAGCAGAGACATTACTTTGCCAACAAAGGTCTGTCTAGTCAAGGCTATGGTTTTTCCTGTGGTCATGTATGGATGTGCGAATTGGACTGTGAAGAAAGCTGAGCACCAAAGAATTGGTGCTTTTGAACTGTGGTGTTGGAGAAGACTCTTGAGGGTCCCTTGGACTGCAAGGAGATCCAACCAATCCATTCTGAAGGAGATCAGCCCTGGGATTTCTTTGGAAGGAATGATGCTAAAGCTGAAACTCCAGTACTTTGGCCACCTCATGCGAAGAGTTGACTCATTGGAAAAGACTCTGATGCTGGGAGGGATTGGGGGCAAGGGGAGAAGGGGACGACAGAGGATGAGATGGCTGAATGGCATCACTGATTTGATGGACGTGAGTCTGAGTGAACTCTGGGAGTTGGTGATGGACAGGGAGGCCTGGCATGCTGAAATTCATGGGGTCGCAAAGAGTTGGACATGACTGAGTGACTGAACTGAACTAGTGATACAGATAAAATATAATTTAAGATAGTGCCTCTCAAAATACTAATCTGTCATCACACATCATTAAAGCTCCCTCTAGTCAAACACTTCTGGAATAGAGTTGATAAGATATTTCTTCTGTGTGAAGATTGATAAACCATAAATGTGCAGTTGGGCCTCTGAGAAGTCTTCTAGTAAAGACATAGAGTTGTATGTGCTCAGCTGAATTCTTGGCACTACCATTCATTACCTAGGAATTCTTCGAAACCTTCATCTGTAAAACTGGTAATAACTTTTGCTTCATGGGAACATTGAAAATTAAATTATATATACAAAACTCTAAAGTTGACCTATACATACACTTAGTAAATGCTCACTAAATGTTCTGAAACTTATTTAACCATGGAAATATATTTTGAAAAGTTTTGGATTAAGGATATATTGTACTTAGTGAAACACAATAGTATGTTTGTTTTTCTTTGACTCATTTGCTGCTGGACTGTAAACATGTCACTTTTCAGCCTTGCCTTGAATTTGAGGGCATTGAAATTGCTGAGAGGTCAAACATAATCTGCTTCATTGAAAAGCAATATTTTTACCTAAGTGAATACAGCAGACTCTAAGTTCGCATTTTCAGATAGCCAATAATTATGTTAAGTAAGGCTGACAGATAAATACTCATGACCTCAGAAAAGAATAAAGGCATAGCTGCATAAAAATAGGTAATAGAATTTGGGAATTATATTAATGAAAAGATGGTCCCAGAAGCAGCTAAGAAGTAGTATGGAAAAAAAAAACTTTTGTGAGATTTCACTAACAAGGTCATCCATTAGTAATTTTTTNAAGAAGTAGTATGGAAAAAAAAAAAAAAAACGTTTGTGAGATTTCACTAACAAGGTCATCCATTAGTAATTTTTTAACAAATACATTTATTTTTAATTGAAGAATAATTATCAATATCGCATTGGTTTCTGCCATACATCTACATGAATCAGCCATAAGTATACATATGCCCCCTCCCTCTTGAACTCCCTACCACCCCTATCCCACCCCTCTAAGTTGTCACAGAGCACAGGTTTGAGCTCCCTAAGTCACAGAGCAAATCGGCTATCTATTTTAAATATGGCAATATGTATGTTTCCTTGCTACACTGTTTGTCCCCCTGCCCCCCGTCCCACCTCCCTGTGTCCACAAGTCAGTTCTCTATGTCTGCATCTCCACTGCTAATTAACAGGTGAATGTGGTCTTTTCTTCCTTCTCTGTGTATTATCCTACGTAAACAAAAGGAAATGAGAGGTCTAGAAAGGATGCAATGGTACCGTCTATTTATTCTAGGGTGACCAGAACAGAACCAGTGTTGGAATGAACCTTAAAAGTGACAAATTCACATTCCTTGCCAGATCAACAGTTCTTGCAATATCCCTGGCAGATTGTCATTCAAAGTCAAAAATATTTTCAATAGCAGAGACTGACTGCTGGTGCAGACAGAGTTGTAGGATACTAATTATTTAGATTTTTTACGTAGCTGAACTCAGTATCCGATAACTTTCCACAATCTGGTATGGTTTACGTACTCTCTGAAGCAAAATAAAATATATCTAACCTTTCTTTCACTGGACAATCCTTTGAAAATAGATACCATGGCTCGCTAGTCTTTATTTCTCTAGGTTTGATGTACTCTGTAATCCAGTTTTTACAGAGTCCACGTGAACTTCTAGATAACCACTAAGTTTTCACCTAGTGACTGCAGTGTCATTAAGTATTTTTCACTTCAACTTTTACACTGAGAATAAATGTGATGTTGTGAATATATTCACTTTTCTTGTTTTGTACTCTATCATGAATTCTGAGTCTGTCTTCTGATATAGATAACAGAAATTTATATATGAGGATTTTATCACTGGACGTGAGTCAGAGGAGTCTGAATATAATCCTTGGTATTTGTACCGCTTGATGCCGATCTGCTGAATTTCACTTTTATATAAGTAGGTCATACAATGGGAAATTATATTTTTCTGTCTGGTACATAGAGTGCATGACAAGCAGTCTAAGGCAGTGGTGACTGGTTTGCCCATGGCACTGACATCATGAGAATTTTCCTAACTTATATTGTGAAGACTTCTGAACTTGATTAGGAAAATGCAGTAATCTGAAGGACAAGGTGATTTAAAAATCTAAGCAGACATGAACAGTTGATCATTAGGAAAAAAGAAGCAAAGAGAAGCATAACCATCGTTTCAGTTTTGGTGCTAATCAGTCTTTGAGTCAGTGAAGTAACGGACAAGGTGGGTTGTGTTTCCTTAACCCTTCTTTTACATATTTTTGAGGGCCTGACTCCTTATGCTCTAGCAAACAAGTATCAAAAAAGTTAAAAGCAAAAGTCTATTTTTGTAGCTCTAAAGAATTCCAAGAGCAAATGCTCATCAACTCTACCTTGACCACACTCCTGAAATGTTTTGTTTCATTGGAAAGGGGAAAAAATTCCTCTTAATTCAAGAAATCTATTGATAGCATGATTAGTGATTCAAAGATGAGTATTACGAGTTTCAGAATTTTTCAGGGAAAGCATTTTCCTTGATTTTTTAATTGATGATTTGAAAGTAACAATGACAAATTTACTCATAGAATAATACTTTTGTTCTTCAGTTCAAGGTTCACACACAGAAAAACTTGCCAATTACATGAGGACAGAACTAATAGCACTGACATTTCTCTGCATACATTTGTATGTTTTAGCCAGAACGTATCTATCATGCTTGCACTGATTTTTTGTATTACAGAAAGAAAAATACTAAAACCATCACTAAAATCAGGCTCAGTCCCAGATTCCATCACTCAGCAACACTTGAAAAACCACTGCTTTTCATATCTGCTTTAGTCCTCAGGCTGCACTCAAGCTAAGCAAATTCCAAAGCCCTGTAAAGTACCTCACTAAAACTGGAAAACACATAAAGGGTACTAATAAAATGACCTTAACTGGAATGTCTTAGTTTTCTGCTCCCTATCAAATGAAAAGGAAATTAAATTTCAAGAACACATTTGAAAAAGACCTGAAGGTTCATTGTTGAATCTCGACTAAGGAAATTACAAGAGACTACAGTTTCCACAATATACTATCTCAGCTCCTTATTTTATTGGCAAGCTAAGGCTTCTCATGTGATTACAAAATTAATAAAAACTAAAGGCAACACAAGAGACTAAAAGCTAAAATTCTAAATAAACATGAGTTCAAAGTGATTACACAAAAGTTTACATTTTTCTTAAAAAGTTGAAGGGAGATACAGAGGAGACAGAGGAACTATTTTATGTTACAGCATAAAATAGGGTTTAGAGATACATCCGTGATTAAAAACGGAGGCTTGTCTATTTAGGAAATATTTACAGTGTTGATTTTTTTTTTTTAACAAAGGTAGCATTGCTAAGAAAACTTTCATGTTTCTCTAGAAATGCTGCCAAGTACAATGCTGTTGAATTTACTTGGTTTAAACCAGCAAGGATTCAGCGTTTTTCAAGCACTGAAAAGATGAAAGCAAAGAAATTGTTGAGAGGCTCCTCCTGAACATCAATTTCGATTCCTCTTTTTGACTGAGTTTACTGCTTTATTGGTGTATGCATTTTTTTTTAACGTTTAAGTTTTTCCTGAATGATGATGTAAGTCTGTGTCTTTCTTGCACTGCACACAATTCTTTCTGAGCTCTTATGTGCCCCAAAAGGACCCAAAGTTATGAAGTCTACCAGATATGCTCCATTGGCTACTATTTAATGGTGCTACATTGATTTCATTGTGTTTAAGATCCTTGAAAAAATAAATTTGGCACTTACAGCAGATTTCCCCCTATCTTTTACCTATCTGCAAAGCTGCAGAACTTTGCAATGGAAGTTTCTTTTCCTGTGAATAAGAGGTGAATAGTAGGCACTGTTGACCTATTTGCTTATATATTGGGTGAGAGAAAGTCAGAAATCTTTGGATATATCTTCAACACACTTAAAGAAGTCACATACAAGAATATAAGAATTGAATGTCAGTCGGTAGGAGACCAAGGTGACAAAAGGAACAAAGTTCCAAAACATAAAGAGTGGTCTGAAAAGAAGCATTGAAGATATTTGTTTACCTACCTCAATGTAAAAAGCTATTTAGAACATATTGCAGATTCTTGAAAATCTACCAACTCTCAAAGATGAAGACAGTTTTCCATTCAGTTTTCATGAACTGAAAGACAAGTTTGTCAGGTCTGAAGAGTAGGATTTTAGGTATCTTATAGAGACTAGATCTTTAAAAAAGAAGTCCACTCAAATCTCTGAGTCATCCATAAAGTATACTCATTATTATTTTCATTTGCATTACCCTATGCTCACTTCAGCAGCACATATACTTATTTGCATTATCTTGATGACTCATGATCTTAGGCATCTTTTCATATTATTCCACACATATGGTACACGTGTGTGTATTGCCTTACAATCCAATGTTCAGTAGAAGACATTAGAAGGGTCATTTTTGCCTTGTTCCTTATCTTTGCATGAAAATATTCAATATTACTATTAATTATAATATGAACTCTAAATCTTTGCTCTGATTGTCAAATGTTAAACAACTCTTGTATTCTTTGCATTAACCATGAATTAACCTTTATCTACATTGCTGAATTCAGCTACAAATATGTTGTTATGGATTATTGTATCTAAGTTCAAGAGTGATATTAGTCTAAATTTATTTTCTGTAATGTCCTCATCAGGTTTTATGATCAATGTTATACTGGCTTTATGAAAGAAATTGGGACGTATTCTCTTCGTTTTACAAAANTCTATTCATTACTGTGATTTATTATCTTAACATTTTCATATGTTAATTCCACCATAGTAGTCATCACTAGGTCTCTTTCTACTAATGTCCTATCATGAATGTGCATGTACAATGAATTTTATATTATACTGGATGTTAAGGATATTATGTTATATCCAATTTTCTGTTACCTTCTTTTGAGAAGCATTGTTATGATATAATGTGCAATTAAGTCACTGATAGAGTCATTTCATCTTCAGGAGCTTCATTTTAGGTTTTATTATGAGAAGTCTATTATTTCTGTTTGCCCTTAGTCATGGCTGGTGCTAGAGAGATAATTGTAAGAAATACACCTCACAGAGCTATTAGTCTATTATGAGAAATACGTGTTAAACAAGTGCTCACACAAGGTATATAGTTATAATTGTGAGACAAAGCACTGTGAAATTATATGCAAGGTACACCAAGTAAAAAGACCTTGTCATGTCTTCTGCCTATACTTCTATTGGAGTGTTGTTTTTTTAATCACTTATAGCTTATTTTTCATGTTAAATTTGTTTTTACACTTCTATGCAATTATTCATTTTTAAAGGAAAGAATAAATATGACAGAAAATCAAAACACATAAATACTAGAAATTACTGAACTGCTTCAACCACTGTGCCCTTTTTAACAAGTATTGAGAGTGTTGAAAATAAAGTATAACACTGGCTATTCTTCATTCCACTGATTTCTACCAACTCACTTGAGCTAGTGATTATTTAATAATTGCTTTGTGATTATTAATGATTACATTGACAGCTGCCCCAATATTCTGTGTGTAAGATTTAAATATCCTATTGAAGTCTGGGGGATTTATAAGGAGAATCATTAACTAGTTGAGTTGCAGAAAGGGGCACACAATATTTGCAGTCCCATAGCATCCTAGATTATCTCATCAACAGGTAACTAACACATATACAGTAATCTAATCTTCATGGTCTTCTCTGCTTGTTCATTCTCTAGGAAAGATAAATATCAAGAACTAAAGCATATATTACTGGAAGTCTTGCTGCTTTAGGTCAAATCAAAATATAGGTAGAACCTATTATTTTACAAATTTCTTAACACAAAAATTTAGTTCTATGTGTAATTTGCTGCCAGAAAAGAGACATAAAAATGAAGAATGATGAGCTGAAACTCAATTAATATTGCTTGATAGGGGCATCAAACAATAACACAGCTATTAAGAATAATTAGAATCATAACAGCCTAGAGGGACTACACATGAAGTTTAGAGAAGGACAGAGCCACCATTTTTCAGAAATGCCTAGGATGTCGAATTTGTGGGAGAAATAGCCTGATCCAATAGGCTACACCCTATTAATCCCATTAATCCACTGTGTTAAAATTTATTATGACATTCAATAACCATCCCATGAAGATTTTTTGAAGCACAAAACAGGCCAATTTGAAGAAAAAAAAATAAAAAAAAAACAGATCATATATTAGGTAACTGATGCTGGGAGGGATTGGGGGCAGGAGGAAAAGGGGATGACAAAGGATGAGATGGCTGGATGGAATCACCAACTCTATGGACATGAGTTTGAGTGAACTCCGGGAGATGGTGATGGACAGGGAGGCCTGGCATGCTGCAATTCACGGGGTCGCAAAGAGTCGGACACGACTGAGTGACTGAAATGAACTGAACGTCATTAACACTGCTCTGTTTAAGCTTTCTTTCTAAAATGTTGAGAAGTTGTGCCAAGGTGACTGTTGACCAAAGACCCAAAACTCGAGGCAACCCTTGGCTTTACCACCTCATTTCATTCCCGTGATAGGTAGAATTCTAAAATGCCACTCAAGATTTCCCATCCATGGTGGACACAACCTGTATAATCCATGGGACTGCATGGGACAGATTCTACTTCAACTTTATGATCTTATCATAAAGTTGAATTTGAACAAAAGAGATTACTTAAGTGGGCCTGATATAATCACACCAGTCTATTAAAGAAACGGTTTTTTTTCCCAGTTGGTGGCAGAAAGAGTTGGAGATTTCCAGCATTAGGATTTGGTATGCTGTCACTGGACTAGAGAAAGAGAGAACCAAATAGTTGGGGATGTGGACAGCTTCTAGAAGCTGAGAGCAGCCCCTGGCTGACTGCCAGCAAAAGCAGAAAACAGAAGAGAACCCCAGTCCTACAAATTCAAGGAACTAACTTATTCCAACTATGGATAAGACCCTAATGCTGGGAAAGATACAAGGCAAGGGGAGAAAGGGACAACAAAGGACAAGATGGTTGGATGGCATCACCAACTCAATGGACATGAGTCTGAACAAGCTCTGGGAGACGAAGGACAGAGGAGCCTGATGTGCTGCAGTCCATGGGGTTGCAAATAGTTGGACACGATGGAGTGACTGAACAACAACAATGAATAAGCTTGGAAGTAGATTTTTTGTTTTTTTTTTTCTCAAGCCTTCAGAAGAAACTCAACCCAGTTGACATCTTGATTTCAGACTTTGAGGCTCTAAACAGAGAAACAAGTCAAATGTTATCCAGACTTTTAACCTACAGAATTTTAAACTAATAAAAAGTTGTTTTAAGCCACTAAGTCTATAGTTCTTTATTACATAGCAAAGGAAATGAATAGGAGATCTGTTTGGGTCTGTGGGTCATCCTTGGAGAGAAGGATTAAGAGGTTATAAAGGGTCTATAATAAGAACAGTTTTACTTCTTTACTTCTCTTCCCCATGAAGTTAAAATGTTAAGTCCAAAAGACTATAGACCAGAGAGAGAAAGGAGAAAATGGGTTATTTATATTGCCTGTGAACTAGAGAAGGGATGAATGGAAAAAAAAAAAAAACCTGTTGAGGCTTGCATGTGGTCAGGCTTGCTTCAAAAGTATAGGAAGTGAAATAGGCACTTGGGATGAAAGTTCAAGTCAGTACAACAGAATGTATTTTAGTATCATGGTCTTCCTTTAGCTCAGTTCTACACTTTGGGATTCATAGATAAAAGCATCTGATAGTGAGACTAGCTGTGAATGCTGCTGCTGTTGCTAAGTTGCTTCAGTCATGTCCGACTCTGTGCAATCCCACAGACGGCAGCCCACCAGGCTCCCCCATCCCTGCGATTCTCCAGGCAAGAACACTGGAGTGGGTTGCCATTTCCTTCTCCAATGCATGAAAGTGAAAAGTGAAAGTGAAGTTGCTCAGTCGTGTCGGACTCCTAGCGACCGCATGGACTGCAGCCTACCAGGCTCCTCCACCCATGGGATTTTCCAGGCAAGAGTACTGGAGTGGGGTGCCATTGCCAAATGCCCCATATTAAATAAAGTGCCTCAAGTATTAAGAAGCTGATCATTTTTTAATGCCTACTTATTACAAGGCAGCCTAGAATCAATTACTGATTATTATTAATCACTAAAAGATTACAGCTTTGACTGTCTGGATCACAATAAACTGTGGAAAATTCTGAGAGAATTGGGAATACCAGACGACCTGACCTGCCTCTTGAGAAACCTATATGTAGGTCAGGAAGCAAGAGTTAGAACTGGACATGGAACACCAGACTGGTTCCAAATAGGAAAAAAAGGAGAATGTCAAGCCTGTATATTGTCACCCTGCATATTTAACTTATATGTAGAGGACATCATGAGAAATGCTGGGCTGGAAGAAGCACAAGCTGGAATCAAGACTGCTGGGAGAAATATCAATAATCTCAGATATGCAGATGACACCATACTCATGGCAGAAAGTGTAGAAGAACTAAAGAGCTGGGAGGGGATTCGTGTTTGGGAACGCATGTACACTCATGGTGAATTAATGTCAATGTTTGGCAAAACCAATACAGTAATGNCTACACAACATATTCAAAAGCAGAGACTCTACTTTGCCAACAAAGGTCCGTCTAGTCAAGGCTATGGTTTTTCCAGTAGATATGTATGGATGTGAGAGTTGGACTGTGAAGAAAGCTGAGTGCCAAAGAATTGATACTTTTAAACTGTGGTGTTGGAGAAGACTCTTGAGAGTCCCTTGGACTGCAAGGAGATCCAATGAGTCCATCCTAAAGGATATAAGTCCTGGGTTTTCATTGGAAGGACTGATGTTGAAGCTGAAACTTCAATACTTTGACCACCTGATTCGAAAAGCTGACTTATTTGAAAAGACCCTGATGCTGGGAAAGATTAAGGGCAGGAGGAAAAGAGGACGACAGATGATGAGATAGTTGGATGGCATCACCAACTCGATGGACATGGGTTTGGGTGAACTCGGGGAGTCGGTGATGGACAGGGAGGCCTGGCATGCTGCAGTTCTGCTGCTAAGTCACTTCACTTGTGTCTGATTCTGTGTGACCCCATAGATGGCAGCCCACCAGGCTCCCCTGTCCCTGGGATTCTCCAGGCAAGAACACTGGAGTGGGTTGTGCTGCGGTTCATGGGATCGCAAAGAGGTGTACACGACTGAGCGACTGAACTGAAGTGAACTAAAAGCAACTTCATTTTAAAAGTAAGGCTTAAGAGAATATTATTTTTTCAGTTCATGTGGCTTTTAAGACCCTTGCTTCTGTTGACTCTCCTGACTGCAACTTTTGTTGATGTCTAGGGTGGGAAAGCTGAATTTCAGCCAACATATCTTAATGACTGGTGAGCTGGTTGTCCTTTGAAGCCCATCCCTGGTGGTATTACTGAAGACTGGATAGAAAAGCATTTGTAATGGTCATGCCATCAGGAGAAGAAGCTCTCTGGCTATTTCCCAGGAGACCTCATAAACTGATAACTCACTGCATTCAGGATTTGTCCCTATGGCTTCCAGTTTAAGGAAACCAATGTTTATGGAGCCCCAAAATTTGAGCCATTACTCAAGAACAAATTCACATTAAATAAACCCAAGGAGACAGATGTGTATCTCTATGCTGCTGCTACTGCTGCTAAGTCCCTTCAGTCATGTCTGACTCTGTGTGACCCCATAGACAGCAGCCCACCAGGCTCCCCCGTCCCTGGGATTCTCCAGGCAAGAACACTGGAGTGGGTTGCCATTTCCTTCTCCAACTGTATCTCTATAGGCATAAGTATAGTTGACATGATTTTTAAAAAATCAGTTTTACTGACTAGTTCACTTTCTCTCCATATTTGTATCTAAATGTAAATGCAATATTAATCAAAAAATAACTATATATCAGAATAAAAAGAGTTAAATTTATGGGCCAATGATAAATAGCATAAAACTCAGAGTGGTATGGTATTTAAAAGTATAGACTCTGAAACCAGACTGATGGTGTTCAAACCCTGATTTTCCACTAATTAGTTATATGACCTTGACTTTATTACTTAAGCTACATGTCAGTTTCCTCATATGTAAAATGTGTGTAATAAAATATTGCTACCTTCCAGAGAACAGTCTTAGGTAAGGAGGGTAGTATAGTGTCCGTGCCTTTTTCTCTTTTCAGTTTCATCTAGTAAAATATTTTAAGCACTTATAATTATGCCTTTTACATAGTAAGGTCTATTATATTATCCAACTAGGCAGGATGTGTCAGCTTACATTCTTCCTGTGCAATGTTTCAAGTGACAATACCAGCATCCCTCTACTCTGAGTAATACATATATTCTTTATTTAAATATGGTAATAGGGTGGAGGAGATACCTCTCATCATTCAATAATAAAAGTAATAGCATTAGCTAATGTGCATCAGTTGCCTACCATGTCTAAATCTTTACAAATACTACATAAGTTATACCTCAAACATCCCTCTTAAGTAGATTCTACTATTATCTCCATTTTAAAACAATGTGACTGAGGCACAAAGAGGCTGAGTAATTTGCATAAAATCCCACAGCTAACAAAAGGCAGGGCTAGGATTCTATTTAATCTCCGTAACACTCAAAAAGGCTCCCTTGGCAGCTCAGCTGGTAAAGAATCCGACTGCAATGTAGGAGATCCTGGTTCGGGATCTGTGGATCCTGATCCGTGGGTTGGGAAGATCCCCTGGAGAAGGAATAGGCTACCCACTTCAGTATTCTTGGGCTTTCCTGGTGGCTCAGATGGTAAAGAATCTGCATGCAATGTGAGAGACCTGGATTTGATCCTTGGGTTGGGAAGATCCCCTGGAGGAGGGCATGGCAACCCACTCTGGTATTCTTGCCTGGAGAATCCCCATGGACAGAAGAGCCTGGCAGGCTATATAGCCCATGGAGTCACAAAGAGTTGGACATGACTGCGTGATTAAACACAGCACCAGTCAAAATGTGGTCTGTGGAACAGCAGCTTCAATACCCATGGGAGACTGTTAGAAAGGCAAGACTGCATGCCTCAGCCCAGATCTATTGGATCAGGATTGTTATTTGAATAGAATCCCTTTGGGATCTGTATACATACTAATGGTCCAGAAGCACAGATCTAACTACATCCTGCCTCTCCATGTATTAACTTATTAAACTTTCACAATAAAATAATGAGGTAAGATTCCAATATGCCTGTATTATATGTGAGAAAAAATTAGACCCAAGTAAATACCTAATATCTCATGCCTAGTGACTAGCACTGTAGTGATTCAGACTTAGGTTGAGCCCAGAGTCTGAGCTCTGCCTGAACAACCATTCTGGCACAAGTTTTGAGTTGTTGGTTTGTAGTTGAGAATTGACTGCAAATTGATGCTTGCCCTGTTGTCTGTTTTGCTTTGGGAACATGGGCAGCCCCAGAAGACAGGTCCTGGGTAACTGCCTCAAGATATTTACATGATGTTCATAAATACTTCAGTAGAAAAATAACTCAATATAAGAAGGGGTGCCCAACCCTCATGCAATTAACCATCTTGAGTTTCCAGCTTCTACAGCCAATTATATGCTATGGGGGAAAAATGGCTTCCCTAACATTATGCTTGCTCTCACTTTGAGAGAGAGAGAAGCAAATACCATTCACCTGAAAGCAAAACACTATAGAATTCCTTTCTTAGAATAGTCAGGTGGCCCCTTTCCAAACTCATCCACTATACACAATCATTATGTGTTCCTGAATTCTAAAGAGAAAGTTTAGGTAAGCAGGAAAGAATTGTGCCAGAGTTCTTTACCCATTCTTGCTTTATCTAAAGAAGAAAGCATAAAATGTTGGCATATATGAGCTGAGTTCAAGTTAAGTATGTGTATCTTCTTTCAAAAGACATTTATTTCCACAAAGGAAACAATTTACCACTTTGCACAGTACTTTATGTGCATTATCCAATTTAATCCTTAGCCAGGATGCTATGAAGGCCCTCTTATCATTGTAAATAGCCAATAAGTGGGAAAAACCAGTTTAAACCCTCTAGCTCTTACTCCAGAATCCAAACTCTCAACCTTAACAGATTCCAGCTATGACTCCGTTAACTTTTTATCTCTATTAAGAACATGAATCAGATCACACTGGAAGATAAATCATAATTGTGGATAAGCTCATGGGTTCTGGAGCTAGGTTTTCTGGGTTTGAATCTTGGCTGCATCTCTAATAGCTTGTATCTTGGAAAAATTATCTCAACTTCCTATGTCTCAGTTTCCTTATCTGAAGATTTAGGATAGTAACTTTAGGTCACTTAGCTGATCTAAGTGAGACAACACATATAATGCCTTAGAATAATGCTGGGCAAATAGTAAATGTTCAGTATATTGTGCTATTGTTATTATCACTAATATTCTCTAAGCAACTATAGAATTAGAGTCACATTATTCTACTAACCAATCTTTTGAGTAAATTGAGTGGTAGCAATAGCAGAGTGTACCAGCATTGTCATAGTAAAGTATAATAATGGTTCCCAAACCAGCAGTAATAATTTTCAGGTCTCTATAAACGTAGCTACCCTAGGATGCCAGCATCAGCCAAACTGCACTGTGGAATCCTGGCACTGCAGCTGAGGAAAACAGTCTGCGAATCAGTGGTTCTCTGCTTCTGAATGCACATTATGGCACTCGGAGTGGCTTTTAAAATACTTTCTCTGGGTTAAGGCCCAGTTCATAAAGTTTCCCAGTTTAATTCTAATGCACAGTATTGCGAGTCATCATCAGGATTTCCCAAACATATGAATTACCAGGGTCTTTGTAAAAAGTACAAATTTCTAATCCCTTTTGCTGGAGATTCTGATTCACAAATCAAGAAAGAAGGCAGGAATCTGTAAGAAGGAAGGACTGAAGTGATTCTTATGTTCTCATTACATTTGGGAAACTGCTAAAATCAACACCTCCTGGCCATCTCAATTTTCCTTTTTTTTATTGGAAATCTATATAATTACATGGACTAGGGTGAAAAAAGACTCGGATGTTTCAACCATATACAACAAGATACAGTCATCAATTTTAACAAAACTTTTAAAATTAAAAATGACACAAATTTGAAAAACAAAATGAAGCCACCACAACCTCTGTTAGCACTCTGGATAGCAACATTTTCTTCTATGCAAATATTTTATATATAGTTATGATAATTGTGTACATTATATATTCCACTTTTTTTAAACCTAACTCTGCATCATCCTTTTAATTTTCAACATCTTCATAACTATCACATTTGATGATTGTCTAATGATAGTTTAAATCATTAATTGACTTGAGGACAGGGCCTATGTCTTAGGCAACTATTTACCTCAAGTAACTTGTGTAGCATCTTTCATATAATAGGCTCTAATGAAGAGATGATGGTAAATAGAATTCTCTCTGTGGTTCTCCAAGATCACAAAGTGTTCAGTTTCAAAGTGTAACAGTGTTCAGCTGTTATTATTAATATTCTCAGTACTTATGGAACAACAGACTGGTTCCAAATAGGAAAAGGAGAACATCAAGGCTGTATATTGTCACCTGCTTATTTAACTTATATGCAGAGTACATCATGAGAAATGCTGGGCTGGAAGAAGCACAAGCTGGAATCAAGATTGCCGGGAGAAATATCAAGAACCTCAGATATGCAGATGACACCACCCTTATGGCAGAAAGTGAAGAAGAACTAAAGAGCCTCTAGATGAAAGTGAAAGAGGAGAGTGAAAAAGTTGGCTTAAAGCTCAACATTCAGAAAATGAAGATCATGGCATCTGGTCCCATCACATCATGGGAAACAGATGGGGAAACAGTGGAAATAGTGTCAGACTTTATTTGGGGGGGCTCCAAAATCACTGCAGATGGTGACCCCAGCCATGAAATTAAAAGACGCTTACTCCTTGGAAGAAAAGTTATGACCAACCTAGATAGCATATTGAAAAGCAGAGATATTATTTTGCCAACAAAGGTCTGTCTAGTCAANGAAATGATATAACAAAGCTTTTGGTTTAGAAAAGTCTTTCTGTAACTACATGAGAAATGAGATAGAGGGAAGTAAAGTAAGAGGAAATTTAAGTGAACAATGGCAAGAACCCTGGGAAAGAGTAACATATATCTTTTCAAATTGGTTTTTTTCCCCAGATATATACCAGAAGTAGAATTATTGGGTCATATGGTAGCTCTGTTTCTATTCTGAGAAACCACCATATTGTTTTCCACAGTGGTGGCACCAATTTACACTTCCAAAATCATACTAGGGTTCCCTTTTCTCCACATCCCTTGCCAACATTTGTTTTGTGGTCTTTTTGAAGACAGTCATTCTAATAGGTGTAAGGTAATATTTCCTTGTGATTTTGATTTGCATTTCCAAATGATTAGTAGTGTTGAGCATCTTTCCACATGCCTAATTGTCCATCTGCATGTTCTCTTTGAAGAAATATCTATTCAGTTCTTCTGCCCATTTTTAATTGAGTTGCTTTTCTTA
The DNA here is from genome assembly GCA_006410935.1 of Redunca redunca. Classification (NCBI taxonomy): domain Eukaryota; kingdom Metazoa; phylum Chordata; class Mammalia; order Artiodactyla; family Bovidae; genus Redunca; species Redunca redunca. Next base: position 34,371 of record SJYQ01003204.1, read on the forward strand.
TGCTGAGTTGTATGACCTGCTTACATATTTTGAATATTAACCTCTTGTTGTCATTTAGTTGCTAAGTTGTGTCTGTCTGGCTCTTTGTGACCCCATGGACTGCAACACACCAGGCTTCCTTGTCCTTCACTGTCTTCCAGAATTTGTTCAAATTCATGTTCATTGAGTCAGTGATGCTCTACAACCACCTCATCCTCTGACACACTCTTCTCCTGTTGCCTTCACTCTTTCCCAGCATTAAGGTCTTTTCCAGTGAGTCGGCTCTTTGCATCAGGTGGCCGAAGTACTAGAACTCCAACATCAATCCCTCCAGTGAATATTCAAGGTTGATTTCCTTTAGGATTGACTGGTTTGATCTCTCTACAGCTCAAGGGACTTTCAAGAATATTATCCAGCACCATAATTCAAAAGCATCAATTCTTTGATGCTCAGTCTTCAAGGTTCAATTCTCACATCCTACATGACTACTTTAAAAACCACAGCTTTGACTATACAGACCTTTGTTGGCAAAGTGCTATCTTTTCTTTTTAATATGCTATTTAGGTTTGTAATAGCTTTCCTTCCAATCAGCAAGTGTTTTTGTTTGTTTGTTTTAATTTCACGAGTGCACTTACTGCAGAAACCATCCACAGTGATCTTGGAGCTAAAGAAAATAAAATCTGTCACTGCTTCCACTTTTTCCCTTCTATTTGCCATGAAGTGATAGGACCAGATGCCATGATCTCAGTTTTTTGAATATTGAATTTAAGCCAGCTTAAAAGTCATATTATCTATAAATATTTTCTCTCATTTAGAGGATGCCTTTCCTTTCTGTTGATTGTTTCTTTTTCTGTGCAAAAGATTTGAGGTTTAATCAGGTTTCAATTATTTTTTGCCCTTAATTCCTTTGCCTTTGGAAATGTCCAAAAGATAAAATATTGCTATGATTTATGTCAGAGTGTTCTATTTTTTTCTAGGAGTTTTATGGTTCCCAGTCTTATATTTATATCTTTAATCCATTTTGAGTTTTTTTTTAACACAGAAAATGTTCTAATTTCACTCTTTTATATATAATTGTCCAATTTTTCTAGCATCACTTATTGAAGAGATTGTCTTTTTGCCATTGTATGTTCTTGCCTCCTTTGTCATAGATCAATTGGCCATGAGTATGTGTGTTTATTTATGGGCTTTCTATTATGTTCCATTGATCTATATGTCTGTCTTTGTGCTCGTAGCATATTGTTTTGATTACTGCTGCTTTGTAGTATAATCTAAAGTCAGGGAGTATCATTCCTTCAGCTCTGTCTTTCTCAAGATTGTTTTTGCTGTTCAGGGTCGTATGTGTTTCCATACAAATTTTAAGATTATTTGCTATAGTTCAGTCCATGGGGTCACTAAGAGTAGGACACAACTGAGCGACTTCACTTTCACTTTTCACTTTCATGCATTGGAGAAGGCAATGGCAACCCACTCCAGTGTTCTTGCCTGGAGAATCCCAGGGACGGTGGAATGCCATCTATGGGGCCGCACAGAGTCGGACACGACTGAAGTGACTTAGCAGTAGCAGCAGCAGTGAAAAGACACATGCACCACAATGTTCCCAGCAGCATTATTAACAATTGCCAAGTTATGGAAGCAACCCAAATGTCTATCAATAGATGAATGGATAAAGATGTGGTATATACACACAATGTGAGACTAGTCAGTCATAAACAAGAATGAAATTTTGCCAAAAGCAAAAACTTGGGTGGAATTGGAGAGTATTATGCTAAATAAATAAGTCAGACAAAGACAGATACTGTATGATATCATTTATATGTAAAATTAAAAAAAATACAACTAGTGAATATAACAGAAAAGAAACAGACTCTTAGACATAGAGAACAAGCCAGTGTTATTAACAGGGATAGGAGATTAAGAGGTACAAACTACTTTGTATAAAATAAGCTACAAAGATATATTGTATAACATAAGGAATATAGCCAACATTTTATAATAACTATAAATGCAATATTATCTTTAAAAATTGTAATTGCTATGCTGAACACTTGAAATGTATAGTATTGTACATCAATTAAACTTCAATTTAAAAAAAACAACAACAACAAAGGGTAACAGAGTACATGGCAAGAAAGTGTTAGGGGAAGCACACTGATTGAAACTGCCCGCCCTGGCCAGGCACCATAGTAAGTATTTGCATGAGTTGTTTTATGACAGGAGATCCTGATAAGAAATATGGAACAAATAAGCCGCCACCAACAGGAAGAGTTCAGGAAAGGTCTAAAGGAGACACTGCGTGTCTGTCCACTTTCCAGAATCCCTCTCACTAGCATCCATCTTGGCTGAGTGATGCATGCACCACCAGGAAAGACTCTGAATTAGAATGATTTGGCCAAAGACCACCCGAAAACTAATCCCATCACCATAAAACCCGAGACTGCGAGCCTGCTGCAGAGTAGTTCTCCTGAGTAGTTCCCCACTGCTCTCCATCCCGGTGCCCTTTCCCAATAAAATCTCTTGCTTTGTCAGCACATGTGTCTCCTCAGACAATTCATTTCCGAGTGTTAGACGAGAGCCCAGTTTCGGGCCCTCGAAGGGGTCCTTCTTCCTGCCACAAAAGGAACACACTTTTATGGTATTTAACAGCTTATAGGGCTGTTTTGTGTTGAGCTGATTTTCTCCAAATCCCAAACTAGATTAGGTCTCCAGGTGTAATCTTTCCTATTATCCTACAGTAGGGTATTTCTTATTTGTTAACAGCAGGAATTTTCCTAATGTCTTTATAAGTCATAACACATTTTCCTAAAATGTGTGTGATTAAATTATTTTATCATTTGCCTCTACAAACACTGTACAAAAATAGGAACTTTATCTTTTTTGCTTCCTGCTACATTGTTGGTACCTGCAGTGGTCCTGTAACATAGGTTTTCAATAAATGTCTTAATGTTGATAGTAGAAAGGAAAATTCTAGATAACTCTCACTGTTAGCTTGGAATGCTATGTCTTAAAGTTGCATTTGCCAAGACAGGGAAAAACCAAAGAAAAAAGTTTGTGGGGGACATGAAGTAGGGTCAGTTCAATTTTGGAAATTTTGAAAATGAGATGTCTGAAAAATACCGACCAAAAACTGTCTAGCCAAAATTTTGCTTTCTAGCCAGCTTTGTTGTATAACAACCACCCCTCAAAACTCACAGTGGTTCACAAAAATAATGTTCAGTTATTGGTCATATCACAGGATGGGCTGAGGCTCTTTCCAGAAGGCAGTCAGAAGGAGCAGCCCCCTCTGAGACATACTGTTTTGTGGCAGACAGTGGAAGCAAGGGAAACCAAGCCAAACCACACTAGTAAATTTGAAGTGTCCACTTAGGCATTGTGTATATCACATCAACTCACATTTCTTCAGCCAAAACAAGTCATGTAACTAAGCCTAAAGTCAGCAGGACAGGGGTGTATGACCTTGTTATGAGGGGAATAGTAGTACTACAATCTACCATACTTTGCTTCAAAACAGTTTAACTGTAAGAATCAGCATCATATATGCAGTAGTTAAAGCTATAGAGGGTGTGATATCATACAAGTAGAATGGGGAGAGGGAGGAAAAGAACTGGGATAAACATGAGGAATACAGAGAAGGGGAAATGCCAGGAAGCCAACTAGATACAGGGATAAAAGATGAAGAAGGAAACCAAGGAAGTACACAAGTCTTTGAAGTCAAGGTAAGTCTTATCTGTTCAGAAACTGATCACATTTTAGTCTGCTATGATGCTTAAAAAAAAAAAAAAAAAAAAAAAAAAAACCCTTCATAGCAAGAACAAGAGTCCCAAAGAGAACTACTGATGTCTAGAGATGTAAGATCAGATGCTAGCATCTGAAAACATCCTAAAGTCTTCCCTCGTGGCTCATCCATTTTCCCAACATGCCTCACTTTTGTCTACCTCCCTCCTGAAATTCTCAACTATCGAAAGTCAATATGTGCCCTAATCTCTTCCTTTTCCCACTATCTGTCCCATTCTGCAAACTTTCTTGTTACTATTCATCTTTTCTGACTTATTGGCCTGGCTAGCTGAGGATCTCATAGTTATTGTTATTCAGTTGCTCAGTCGTGTCCTACTCTTTGCAACCCCATGGACTATAGCACGCCAGGCTTCCCTGTCCTTCACCATCTCCTGGAACTGGTTCAAACTCACATCCACTGAGTTGGTGATGCCATCCAACTATTTCATCGTCTGTTGCTCCCTCTTCTCCTGCCTTCAATCTTTCCCAGCACCAGGGTCTTTTCTAATGAGTTGGCTCTTAGCATCAGGTGGCCAAAGCAAACTTCTTTTTTGTTGAAGGCCAGATAGTAAGTGCCTTAGGTTTGAGAGGCCATGCAGCTTGCATTACAACTACTTGTTTCTGCCTCTAAAGCACCAAAGCAGTCACAAATGATAAGTAAACGAAATAAAGGAAGCACCTGGCCAGGTTTGGCCTGTGTCCCTAGAATTGCCAACCCATCCTCTGAAGAAACGATTCATTTCTGACCATCTCTTGCTGCTCTACATTATTCTGACTTGACACACTATTTCTACACAATATAAGGACTGGAAATTATAGGCATAAATTCTACTAAATACCACCACTCATTTTTATGGAGTTGTCATAGGGTCTGAAGAAATGGTATTTTAAATATTTATCCACAATGCATGGAGGAAAATTCATTTCAGGGTCCACTTTGAAACAGATGGCACTAAAAAGTCTTCATCCATATCATAAATAAGCCTTCTTGAGAAACAAACAGCAAATCACCTCAATCAAACTCTTTATTCCAAAGCAAATCTTAAAATAGCATCAAAGTGATTGTGTTCCTTAGACCTAAATCAAGTCAGTTTCACTATTTTTATTATTTTGATTGAAATAAGATTAAACCATAGCTATTCTTTTTCCCAGACACTAGAAACTTAAATATTTAGGTGCTTTTCTAAGAGAAGAAATACGTTTCTCCTTTTAAGTTTTAACAACTGAAATATAAATATTTCTAAAGGACGCAGCACTTTACCCAGAATTTGATTGCTTTGAAAAAAATCTACAACCATGCCACTGAGCACTTCTAGAAAAAAACAAAAATCCATTTCAACAATTCCTTTGAAAAACAAATTTCACTGAAGCACAATGTCAATTACCTAATTTAAAATGCTCAGAAAAATTTAACAAAAGTCTTCTTGTTAATTGCTAAGTGCTCATCACTCAGCACAAATCAAAACAGGAGTAAATTGTCTCCAAATAATAAACAGCATGTTTGGCTATATATTTTCTCCTGCTTGTTTATTCTTTATTCGATTTCTTATGAGAAAAAAAAAATGTTTTTCCTATGTACTTATCCTACATATTTCTCTTGTTCAAAAAAACCCACAAAAACCAGAAAATAATTCTGTCAAGGAAATTATTTATATTCTGTCTAGACTTTACATTGATTATGAATAAAAGGACAGTTTAAAAAAACAAAGACCAATATGTAGACACTTGTGCCACAGAAGTAACCCTAACAATTATACACATATATTATCACATGTAATCTTTTAGATCCCCTAGAAAAAGAAATGGCAGCCCACTTCAATATTCTTGCCTAGAAAATCCCATGAACGGAGAAACCTGGTTAGTTCCAGTCCATGGGGTCACAGTCAAATGTGACTTAGCAACTAAACAAAAACAACAAAGAGGGATTAAATAAAAAATGAGAGAAATTAAGTAACTTATCAAAAGCAATCAGCTAGAAAATGGCAAAGCCAAGATCTGCCTTCAGAGTGAGGTCCCCTGAGCATTTCAACTACTTCACACAACGACCTGGCAAACATCCTCTTATCTGGACTGTGGAGCTGACCCTCTCCTAAGTCCTTATCTCTACCCACTCTGCATGAAGCCTATAAAACATTACACTGCAAGTTCTGTATCTCCTAACAAGTAAGCCTGGTCAGGAAATGGGACAGTTTTGGAGTTCTTCACACCCTCGCCCTGATTCCACCACAAAGCTGTGGGGAAACAATGGGTTCTAAGTGGGAACTGCTGCAGCTTCTGGTGACTTTTCCCCCCTACGATCAAGTCATTTAAGTGTTAAAAAGGAAACTGGTCTAGCAGCAACCATAAGTGATTTGTTCCATGACCTCCTGCACACAACAACAAAAATCCAGAGGCTCAAGCGCTTTACACTAAATGGCTAGTCCAGCTGATCCTTTGTATCCACAGATGTGGAACCCATGGATATGGAGGGCAGACTGTGTAAGCACCACCTTTGCATCACTTTGCAAAGCCTTTCCTTATTAAAGTTTTCTTGGAAACATGCAGGTATCCCATTCTCTAGAACATTAAAATAGAGTCCCCCATACTTATTATGTTTCCTCCATGAAAACAGAGGCCTTGTCTTTTGTTCTTTATTGTAACCTTAGTTCTCAGCTCTGTGATTTTCATGGGGGAGGCACTTGATAAGTATCTGCAGAACAAATATGTGCAAAACTCAACGTGTTTGTCAGCATTCACCTCTAGTGAATTTTCTATAGTGTGGTCTCCATTCTTCATTTAATTTTGGCTCCCTTTTTCAACTGGTCAGGTATGTCTGTAACGGTGTTAGCCACAGAATGTTTTCACAGGAGGGGAGCATCAGGATAGCAATCTAGCAGAGCATTTTGGAACCTAAGACCATGGTTGCAACATAAGTATGTTTTAAAAACTTGTCTTTATTTGGTGTGGCTGGAAACAGATTGGACATTACTCAAGTGCCAGATGGGAGCTAAACTTCTCCAAGCCCTCTCTCAGTGGCACCAATTGCCCTTGTAGGTGAGGTGTTTTTTTTCCCCCTCCTGCCTAAACACCTGTCGAGTATACATATGTTCTTGAGGTTCAGAACTGACTAGAGCACACTGAAGTATGGCTATTTATTTCCTTTATTCCATCATAGGCAACTTATTCTATTTCCATCTCAAAAATTCTTATTACATACAATTGTTTTCTCTCTTTCTTTTGTTCTAGGCTCCCTTTAGAATCACAAGTCATAAGAAAATTGAGTCTTCATTCTCTCTTGTCCGTATCTGTGATCTTCTGTCTCACTGTTTTCATCTAAATGAACTTTCCCTCTGGCATAGTATGGATATTTTTTTCCTTCACATTAATAATTTAGTTTTCTCCAGATGAACATCCATTCTTCACTGCCCTTAAAGTGAGTTTTCATTTATTTGTAAAAACTGTTTACATGTAACAGTCATTTAATTTTGCGTTGGACCCTGATGATGTCAGTCCCTATTGGCCCACGCTATTTTATGTTTACCATTTTAAAAAAAAAAAAGGTGCCTTCTTGTGTGCAGTTACAACTGCCAAATTTCCCAGTGGCTACGAGTGATACTTTTCAGAAGAATGTTCATTGTTTGTTTTTTCAAAATTCTGTTTCCTTTTCTATTATGAAGTAACTTTTAAATGATGCTCCCTTTAAAAAAAATGTACTTTCAGCATGTTTAGACTACTTTTGTCTCTGCTATCAGCCTATATTGTAGCTATATCATTTCCTTTTCTGGTCCTTAGGCAGGTTAATATGTTCAAGTCCTGATTTAATTTTCTGTCTCTAGGAGGTTTCTCTTATGTTACCTCTGTTATATGTGGGCAGCATCTCTCTTCTAGCCCACTGGGTAGTTCTTTGATAATTCCCATGATCTGTTTCCAGGGCCCCACTTGTATTTATGCATGGCAGTTACAATGGGAATGAACTCAGCATGTACTTTATCATCTGATTGTGTCCATTAAAAACATTCAACAATCCTATTCTATCCTATTCTATATTCTAGTACATTATCTTGAAAAAATGTACTACATCATCATTAGTCTTTTCCTACCACTTGCTTTCTGCCTTTTCCCCCTGATACTAAATCTTGGCCTGCATTGTTAAAAATGGGAGAGATATGAGCTCTCTGGTAGTATAGTAGATAAGAATCCACCTGCCAGTGCCAGGGACGTGGGTATGATCCTTGGTCTGGAGGATTCCACGTGCCACAGAACGACTAAAGTCTCAGCACCACAACTACTGAGCCTGAGCTCTAGAGCCCACGAGCTGCAGCTACTGAAGCCCAAGTGCCCCAGAGCCAGTGCTCCACAAAGAGAGAAGCCACCATGATGAGAAGCCCCCGCTCACCACAACTAGAGCAAGCCTGCACACAGCCACAAAGACCCGGCACAACCAAAAAATAAGTTTTTAAAAATTAAAGTGGGAGAGAGAAAAAATGGAAACATTCTGTTTGCCTCATGGACTGGAACTCAAAAGCCATAGAGCAGGACACCCAACTTTTTTGTATTTTTAATCTAATGTGCACTTGGGTCTTAGGGTACTATATCTATTTGTTACTCACTTGAAAAGTTTTCTTTTCTAACTGAGGTATGGCACATATGAGAATGTGAGAAATTATATATAAAAAAAATTTGACCCGAGGAAACTAAGATTAAAGAAAATGGAGTAGAAAGAACTGAGGTTAAAAGGGCAGGGAAAGCCCTCTTGGAAGACTTGAATAATCTGGAAGAGGTTATTAAAAGGAAATTTGGAATTTGCATATTGAGATAGCACTCTGGTAACTACATAGAAAGGATTATTGGAGTGGATAAGAATAGTTTGATTGTTATTGAAAAGTGAAGACAGAAGAACTTTTCAACTAAAGGAGAGGCAAAAATGTTAGAAAAGAGAGATAGATGAAAGATATTTGTAGGTGCAGTTTTCTGGAATTGAAAACCTTATGGACATGGGCAAATGAGGGAGAAAGAGGCATGAAGGATACTCCCAGGTGTCTGCTCTGCAAACATCAAAAGAAGAAATTCACAAGAAAGCGCAGCCTCAGGACAGGCAGAAGTGCATAAGCACAGTCTTTAGAAACAGACATGTTAAGTTTATTTTGTTTTTGAAAATTGCAGTTAAAGATGTGTAATCACAAATAAAATTTGGAAGCCCAAGAGAGAATATGAATTGAAACAAGATGAGCAAGCCAAGGAAAAACTCCCAAGGGATAAGCAGATCTCAGCCTATTTATTACTTCATATTTCTCAAGACTGTTCCTCATATCCTCTTGAACCTATTTAGGCTGTGAGATTCAGCAGCTTTCCCCTGAGACAACTGTTCCAAGGTATTGATGTATATGCTCTGGCACACCATCCCAACCAACCAGGCTTTGAGATGTAAAGGCGAGATTGCCAGCTTGAGATTGGCAGAGGCAGGGATGGAATCATTTGTGTGACAAAGTAGGTTAAGACTTGAAATCCTGGCTACATGAAATGGGAAAAAGAGTAAATTATAATAAACAAATGATTGGGAGACAAAGCAGAATGGGATACCAAAAAAGAAAATGCATAAATTTTAATATCGCTTGCTACCTGTAATCTTAGCAGAGGTATAGAAAAAGAAAACAATGTTTATACAAACCCAGGACTGTGGTTTTCCAGTATGAAAGTAGACCAATAAGATGACATATTAAAAACTCTGGTGATACTAGTTGAAATGATGCCAGTAGCCCACAACACGTAATGAGGTTAAATCAGAACAGGCGAGAAAAATGTCAAGCACTTCACGTTTCAATGTAAGGGAGGAGAGCAAGATGGTGGAATAGGAGGATCCTGAGTTTACCACCCCTGTAAGCATATCAAACATAAGCACATGTAGAGAAATTCTCACTGCAAACAAACTGGAAACTGGCCGAAAGACTCATATAACCAAGGCTGTAAAGAAAGATTAACATGGAGTTAGGTAGGAAAGGAAGTGAAGCAATCAGATCAGAACTTTTAACGCTAGGAGAGAACGCAGAAAAGGAGAGGGATCGCATGGTCTCAGAGATCCTTCCTGGAGACTCAGCAGTTGGAACCATACAGTGGGAAACCCAGGACTGGGGTCTGACACGGGGAAAACGAGTCCTCCTAGCTGGCTTGAAAACCAGTGGGACTTATAGGTGGACTGTAAGAAACCTGGAATCCTCTCCTGAAGAGAATGCACATGCTTGTTTGCTCCCTGGAACAAGTAGGAGGAAGCAGAATGAAGCCTTTTGGGCTCAGGCTGGTTTCCTGTGACCACCTCAGTGCATGCCCAGATGTGCTGGGTCCTGCTCCATACTCTGTAGCTCCAGATCCCTATTGAGATCCCTATTAAGGCAAAGGTTCCTCTTGTTGAGGAGAGTGTAGTTGTGGGAAACAGAGCTTGCTCACACCTGGCAATGAATCATGAAAGAGTGAGGATGGCCATTGCAAGCACTGGCATAGGGGGTGGGTAAGAACCTGTCTCAGGCTCTGACTAGCATGCCAGGACTGTCAGTGTGCATCCCGGCCCACAATAGGAGACAGCGCTGGCCCCTTCTGCTCCAGCACTGCTCCCCTTTGGGGTGAAGGTGCTATAGAGAGTGGAGACCATAATCTTAAAGGGAAAAGAACCAGCTAAGACTAGACTCTTAGGGCTGCTGTTCCAGCACTTTGGGACTCGCCCTTCCCTCTGCCCCTGCCTATGATAGGGCAGTAACAACCACTCACTCTGGTTTTAGCCCATGCATCTCCAGCTGTACCTCCTACCAGGGTGACAGCTGCTAGCAAATCCTGAGGGAAAACATGACCTTAGCTTACTTCAGATCAGTTCTCCAATTTAAGTCACTGGGCATACACAGACTGCATAGGGATGTTCCCCCACAAGAAAACCCATACAAAACTGAGACAGGTAACTATCACCAAATTTTATAGAAAATGTTAGACAAATGCAAGGACAGGAATCTGTTTCAAATGAAAGAAGAAAAAAACCGGAGAAAACACAGATACATGTTTGCCAAATAGAGTTCAAAGCATTAATAATAAGAATGCTAAACAAACTTGGGGAAAAATGGAAGAAGAGTAAGAATTTTAACAAAGAATTAGAAAATATGTTATAGAACCAGTCAGAGCTGAAGAACACAGTAGTTAAAATGAAAAACACGCTAGAAGACATAACAGTAGACTAGGTGATAAGGAACACAAGGAAAATCTGGAAGATAGATAGAATAGTGGAAATGACCCAACAAGAATTATGATATATCATAATTAAAACTGAAAACTGCAAATGTTAAAGAGAAAATTCTGAAGGCAGCAAGAGAAAAACAAAGAGTCACATACAAACAATCCTTCATAAGATTATCAGCTGATTTATCTGCAGAAAGTTTGCAGGTCACAAGTGAGTGACATTATATATTTAAATTACTGAATGGGGGGAACCCTACAGTCTAGGACATTCTACTCAGCAAGATTATCATTCAGAATTGTAGATACAAGCAAAAACTAAAAGCCCATCAATGCAAAACTGACCATAAAAGAAATAGTAAAGCATCTATTTTAAGTGGAAAAGAAAAGACTAGAACAAGAAGAAATTATAGGAAAAATCCCATTAGTAAAGTCAAGTATATAGGGAAGACTGTGGATTACATTAACAAAACAAAGGATAAAAATCAGATATCATCTCAATAGATACAGAAAAAGAATTTGACAAAATATCAATTTATGATAAAAACTCTCAACAAAGTGGGTATAGAGGAAACATATCTCAACATGATACAGATTATTTATGATAATCCACAGCTAAAATCAAACCCAATGGTGAAAAGCTGAAATTTTTTCTTCTAAAGTCAAGAACAGAACAAGAATGCCCACTCTTACCACTTCTATACAACACAGTATTAAAAGTCCTAGCTACAGCAATCAGACCTAAAAAGAGAAGGAAAAGAAAGCAAATGCATCTAAATTGGAAAAGCAAAACTGTCACTATTTGCAGATGACTTGATACTATATATAAGAAACCTTAAAGACTCCACACAAAGACTATTAGAGTTAATAAATGAATGCAGTAAAGCTGTGCAACAATAAACATTTATTCATAATTAACACTAATAATTATCAGAGAAAGCAGAAATCAATAACAATTTTAATCAAAAAGAATAAAATACCTAGGAATAAACTTAACCAGAAAGGGGAAAGATTTATACTTTGAAAACTACAAAACACTGGTGAAAGAAAGTGAAGATAAAAAAAAAAAAAAGAAGGACATCTGATACTCTTGGATTGGAAGAACTGATATGATTAAAATGGCCATACTAAGAAAACAATCTACATATTTAATGCAATCCTTATCAAAATACTCATGAAATTTTTCACACAGATAGAACTAATAGTTTTAAATAAGTGTGGAGCCACAAGAGACCCCAAATAACCAAAGCAATCTTAACATAAAGAAAAAATCTGGAGGTATCAAGCTCCTAAACTTCAGACTACACTACAAAGCAACAGTCATCAAAACAGTTTGGTACTGGCCCTGCAACAGATACATAGATCAAAGGAACAGAGAGCCCAGAAATAAATCCATGTACTTATTGGTCAATTAATCTAAGACAAATGAGACAAGAATATACAATATAGAAGACACACAATAAGTGGTATTGGGAAAATGGTACAGCTACATGTAAAATGATTTAATTAGAACATTTCTTCACACCACATAGAAAATGGATTAAAGACCTAAATGTAAGGTCAGAAACCATCAAAATTCCTAAAAGAAAAAATACGTAGAACATTCTTTGACATAAATTACAGCAATTTTCTTGGTATATGTCTTCTCAGGAAGAGGAAACAAAAGCAAACAAATGAACCTAGTTATAAGTTGTGCACAGTAAAGAAATCATAAACAAAAAGACAACCTAGTGAATGGGAGAAAATATTTGCAAATGATATAACCAGTAAGTGATTAATATCCAAAATATATAAATACTTCACAGAAATCATTATTAAAAAAACTGGATTTAAAAAAATAGGCAGAAGATCTAAACAGACATTTTTCCAAAATAGATATACAGATACCCAACAGGCACATGAAAAGATACTGAACATCATTAATCAGGGAAATGTAAATCAAAACTACAGTAAGATACACCTCACACCTGTCAGAAAGTCTAGCTTCAAAAAGACCATAGATGACCAGTGTTGATGAGGATGTACAGAAAAGGTGATACTTGTACACTGTTGGTGAGAACATAAACTGGTGAAGCCACTGTGGAAAACAGTATAGAGGTTTAAGAAAACTAAAAATATAATTACCATATGATCAAGCAGTTCCACTCCTGGGTATATATCCAAAGAAACTAGAGACATTAATTCAAAAAGATACATGTTCCTGAGAAAAAGATTGTATTAATATACTGCCATTTGCTTTTGAATAGTAAGTCTTAAAAAAATGCTGTTATTTCTTCTCATATTTTTCCCATAATATTAACCCAGTCAAAAACCTTAAAAGATTTCATTGGCAGGAGTCTGATGTTTTATTATACTCCTCAGTAAATGTCCATATTTAAAACATATTACCCACCTCCTAGAGTAATGAAAATAAATAAATAAATAAATGGGACCTAATTAAACTTATCTTCATGACCCAGATAATCATGATCGTGTGATCACTCACCTAGAGCCAGACATCTTGGAATGTGAAGTCAAATGGGCCTTAGAAAGCATCATTACGAACAAAGCTAGTGGAAGTGATGGAATTCCAGTGGAGCTATTTCAAATCCTGAAAGATGATACTGTGAAAGTGCTGCACTCAATATGCCAGCAAATTTGGAAAACTCAGCAGTGGCCACCAGGCTGGGAAAGGACAGTTTTCATCCCAATCCCAATGACAGACAATGCCAAAGAATGCTCAAACTATCGCACAATTGCACTCATCTCACATGCTAGTAATGCTCAAAATTCTCCAAGCCAGGCTTCAGCAATACATGAACCGTGAACTCCCTGATGTTCAAGCTGGTTTTAGAAAAGGCAGAGGAACCAGAGATCAAATTGCCAACATCCGCTGGATCATGGAAAAAGCAAGAGAGTTCCAGAAAAACATCTGTTTCTGCTTTATTGACTATGCCAAAGCCTTTGACTGTGTGGATGACAATAAACTGTGGAAAGTTCTGAAAGAGATGGGAATACCAGACCACCTGACCTGCCGCTTGAGAAACCCATATGTAGGTCAGGAAGCAACAATTAGAACTGGACATGGAACAACAGACTGGTTCCAAATAGGAAAAGGAGTACGTCAAGGCTGTACATTGGCACCCTGCTTATTTAACTTCTATGCAGAGTACATCATGAGAAACGCTGGACTGGAAGAAACACAAGCTGGAATCAAGATTGCTGGGAGAAATATCAATAACCTCAGATATGCAGATGACACCACCCTTATGGCAGAAAGTGAAGAGGAACTAAAAAGCCTCTTGATGAAAGTGAAAGAGGAGGGTGAAAAAGTTGGCTTAAGGCTCAACATTCAGAAAACGAAGATCATGGCATCCGGTCCCATCACTTCATGGGAAATAGATGGGGAAACAGTGTCAGACTTTATTTTGGGGGGCTCCAAAATCACTGCAGATGGTGACTGTGCCATGAAATTAAAAGACGCTTACTCCTTGGAAGGAAAGTTATGACCAACCTAGAGAGCATATTCAAAAGCAGAGACATTACTTTGCCAACTAAAGTCTGTCTAGTCAGGCTATGGTTTTTCCAGTGGTCATGTATGGATGTGAGAGTTGGACTGTGAAGAAGGCTGAGTGCTGCAGAATTGATGCTTTTGAACTGGGGTGTTAGAGAAGACTCTTGAGAGTCCCTTGGACTGCAAGGAGATCCAACCAATCCATTCTGAAGGAGATCAGCCCTGGGATTTCTTTGGAAGGAATGATGCTAAAGCTGAAACTCTAGTACTTTGGCCACCTCATGCGAAGAGTTGACTCATTGGAAAAGACTTTGATGCTGGGAGGGATATGGGGCAGGAGGAGAAGGGGACGACAGAGGATGAGATGGCTGGATGGCATCACAGACTCTATGGATGCGAGTCTGAGTAAACTCCGGGAGATGGTGATGGACCAGGAGGCCTGGTGTGCTCTGATTCATGGGGTCGCAAAGAGTCGGACACTACTGAGCAAGTGAACTGAACTAAATTAAACTTAAAAGCTTTTGCACAGCAAAGGAAACCATAAACAAAATGAAAAGACAAAACTCTGAATGGGAGAAAATATTTGCAAATGAAGCAACTGACAAAGGATTAATCTCCAAAATATACAAGCAGCTCATGCAGTTCCATACTAAAAAAAAAAATCCAACCCCAAATGGGCAGAAGACTAAACAGACATTTTTCCAAAGAAGACATACAGATGGTCAACAAACATATGAAAAGATACACAAAGTCACTAATTTTTAGGGAAATGAAAATCAAAATTACAATGAGTAATCACTTCACACTGCTCAGAATGGCCATCATCATAAAATTTACAAACAAATGCTGGAGAGGGTGTAGTGTAAAGGGAACCTCCCTGTACTGTTGGGGGGAGTGTAAACTGATACAGTTACTATGAAAAACCATGTTTAGATTCCTTAAGCAACTAAAAATAGAACTATCATATGACCCAGAAATCCCACTCCTGAGTATATACCCAGAGAAAACCAGAATTCAAGAAGGTATATGCACCCTAATATTCATAGCATATATACAATAGTCAGGACATGGAAGCAATGGATGGAGCTAGATGACCATCAACAAAAGAATGGATCACGATGTGGTACATATATACAATGGAATATTACTCAATTGAGTCATTTGTAGAGATGTGGACGGACCTAGGACTGTCATACATAGTGAAGTAAGCCAGAAAGAGAAAAACAAATACTGTGTATAACACATATATGTGGAATCTAGAAAAATAGTACAGGTGATCTTATTTGCAAAGCAGATATAGAGACCCAAAGATAGAAAATATATGGATACCAAGAGGTAAAGAGGGATGAGGAGGGAGGAATTGAGATTGTCACTGACACATATGCAATACTGATACTATGTATAAAATAGGTAACTAATGAAAACTAGTACCACAGGGAACTCTACTTATTGCACTGTGAAGACTTGAATGGGAAGAAAGTGCAAAAGGGAAGCAATATTTGTATATGTGACTGATCCATTATGCCTTACAGTAGAAACCAACACAACATTGTGAAGCAATTATACTCCAATGAAAATTAATTTTAAAAATAAAAGTGATGGAGTGGAATCAAGAGTGACAATGGAGTGTCTGACATAAATGAATCCTTAATAAAGTGCCTATGAAATGAATTTATGGGTCCTGCTTCCAAGGACCTTGAGGATGAAATAAAACTCCAATGGGAAGTGTACCAGGAAAAGAAATGGTGTCGTAGAATCAGCTCATGTCAGCTTGCTGTTCAGTCGTTCAGTCTTGTCTGAGTCTTTGTGACCCCATGGACTACAGCATGCCAGGCTTCCCTGTCCTTCACCATCTCCCAGAGCTTGCTTAAACTCATGACCATTGAGTTGGTGATGCCATCCAACCATCTCATCCTCTGCTGCCCTCTTCTCCTTTTGCCTTCAATTTTTCCCAGCACCATGGTATTTCCCAAGGAGTTGGCTCTTCACATCAGGTGGCCAAAGGACTGGAGTTTCAGCTTCAGTCCTTCCAATGAATACCCAGGGTTAATTTCCTTTAGGATTGACTGGTTTGATCTCACAGTCCAAAGGACTCTCAAAAGTTTTCTCCAGCACCACAGTTCAAAAGCACCAGCTCTTTAGCACTCAGCCTTCTTTAGGGTCCAACTCTCACCTCCATACATGACTGCCAGGAGCCAGCATGGGAGATCCCACCCATGACAAGGTCATGCGGAGAGACCTGGCGGGCAAGGCAGATCAGGTCTCAAGGGGTCCTCTGCCCAAGCATCTACCCCAAAACCAAAATCTGTCTGTTTTATTATTTCATGTCTCTCACCAACACCTCTGACATTAACAGAGGGCTGTCCCCGACCACCTTTCTCTGAAGAAAATTAACTTAGAGCTCTAGTTAATAAGTCTCCTGGCGTAATTGGAGTGTTTCAATTCAAACCCCTTTGATCGCTTTCTAACTTGTCTGACAGGTTTATCCAGACTTTTTCAACTACGCATATGATTGTTTACAGCCTCCCAATCACAAGAGGCACAGGAAGCTTAAAACATTCTAGGAATGTAGAGCCTTTTGAGGAGTTAAAAATCATTAAAATAAAACTGGTTAAGGGTTTCATTGTTGAGCCAATACTTGTTGCCAAGTTTTCACATCCTTTATTTGTTGTATACCTGGGAGTACATTAAATAATATAGTTGGTATATACAAAAAACAAGTAACAACATTAGATTTTTGAGTTAAGTACTTTCTTTGTTATAACCCACTGCACCTTTGTTCTATAAATATGTAACTTTATTTAGTACTTTGAGGGTGATGCAGATTTAAGAAAAAATACTTCAAGGGAAAATGAGTTTTTTGGTTAACATTTATCAAGGAAAAAAGCCATAAAATGTTAACAGGCCTCCTGGCCAGAAGATAATGTAAATCACCTGAGACCTTTTGTATATGGAAAGGTATGCAGAAAGAAAGCCTGGTATCGAAAATGGTCAGGACTGCTGCCCCTGCATGACTCTACATCTTCCATTATGTAAAACTTAGGGTATATAAGCACCTTTTAAAAATAAAGATATGGGATTTTTTGCACAAGCTTGGCCTCCTCCATGTCAATTCTTTCTTTCTCTCTCTTTCTCCCTCTCCCTCCCTCCCTTTTTCAGGCTGATCCTTTGGAACCAAGAGGCTCTCTGCATTCACTTTTTTGCCTGGGCTTTTAAGACCCACTGGAAAAGGTGCCCAAGGTGGGGGCACTTTCCGTTATTTGAGAGGGCGCCTTTGGCCTACGTGAACAGAGCAAGTCTCTTGTCTGAGACTTTATTGGCTTTCTGCATAAACAAATGAATATCAGCCTCTTTCTCTCCTCTATTCTCTTAACTGCAAATTCCTTCCTTATCTCTATATCTCTCTCTCATGACTACTGGAAAAATCATAACTTTGGCTATATGGATATTTGTTGGCAAAGTGATGTCTTTGCAGGCATATATGCTGTCTAGGTTTATCATAGCTTTTCTTCCAAGCAGCTAGCATCTTTTAATCTCATGCTTGCAGTCTGTTTGAGTGATTTTGGATCATTGCTTCTACATTTCACCCATCTATTTGCCATAAAGTGATGGGACCAGATGCCACGATCTTAGTTTTTTAATGTTTCCTAATTACATATTTTTGTAAATTCTGAGAGTTGTTTGTTAAACATGTGCTTATACTTAGTCATTCAGTCATGTCTGACTCTGAGATCCCATGGACTGTAGCTGCCAGGCTCCTCTGTCCATGAGGATTCTCCAGGCAAGAAAACTGGAGTGGGTTGCCATGACCTCCTTCAGAGGATCTTCCTGACCCAGGAATCAAACCCAGGTCTCCCACATAGCAGGTAGAATTTTTGCTTTCTAAGCCACCAGGGAAGCCCTTGTTAAACATAATGATCATCAAATATTAGACTATATGACCTTACAATTAAGGTAGTAATATTAAAACCAAAGGTGATAACCTCTCATTTTCTAACATATTACATTTTAACTTAACAGTACTCTTGAGGTTATTTCCACCAATTATGTCTATATAATTGAAATATAACATAATGAGGGCTACTGCACATCCCTCTCCTAATACACATTCAGTAACATCATCCTGGTAGCTTGAAATTTGCTGTGATGGAGTTCTTACATCATGTGTGTGTGCTACGTGTGTGCTAGGTCACTTCAGTAGTGTCTGACTTTGCAACCCCATGGACTGTAGCCTATCAGGTTCCTCTGTCCACAGAACTCTCCAGGCAAGAACTGAAGTGGGTTGCTATGCCTTCCTCCAGGGGATCTTCCCAACCCAGGGACTGAACTTATATCTCTTTCATTCCCTGCATAGGCAGGCCAGTTCTTTACTACTAACACCACCTGGGAAGCCCTCTTACACCATTGTTGTTCAGTGGCCAAGTTGTAACTGACTCTTTGCGACCCCATGGAGGCTTCTCTGTCCATCATATTCTCCCAGAGTTTGTTCAAGCTCATGTCCATTGAGTCAGTGATGTCATCCAACCATCTCATCCTCTGTCACCCTTCTCCTCCTGCCCTCATTTTTCCCAGCATCAGGGTCTTTTCCAATGAACCCAGCATCAGGTAACCAAATTGGAGCTTCCACATCAGTCCTTTCAATGAATATTCAGGGTTGATTTCCTTTAGGATTGACTGGTTTGATCTCCTTGCTGTCCCAGGGACTCTCAAGATTCCTTCCCAGACCACAGTTTAAAAGCTGAAGTTCTTGTGTGCTCAGCCTTCTTTATGATTCAACTCTCACATCTATACATGACTACTGGAAAAACTATAGCTCTTACTATAGGGACCTTTGTCAGCAAAGTGATGCCTCTGCTTCTTAAAACACTGCCTAGGTTATGTCTTACACCATAGAAACTGGTAAATGCTAACTGATAAAGCCTTGATTTACTGTTCTATCAACTGTCTAGACAAACTCTTGCCCTCTTATTGCCTATTTTTGTAAATAAATTCTTACTGGAATACTGCCAGTATTCAGTGGTATGTGGCTCCACTATAACAAGAGTTGAGTAATTACCACAAAAACTGTGACCCTAAATCTGAAATAATACCTGGATTTCTAAGACAAAGTTAACCAAATCATGGTTTAGACCTAAGCAAACTGTAGAGAAAATAATTCAGGTTAAACTTAAGTGTATCATGTCCATTGACACTTCATTGTGAGTTGCATAAGGTAAAATTTGAGAAAATATTCTCATGGTATTTTAAACCACTATCTGATTCAGCAAAGAACTCACTCATGTCATTGAAAAATGAGCATGATTCTAACATATGCCTTCATTGTTTCACTTTTACTCTACCTATCCATCCAAATGAAAGTATCAACCAACATTCATGTCAAATTTATATCTATTAAATAGATATTTGGTTATCAAACTAATGGAGTTCAACAAAAATCTTGAAAATATTGTGTCAATGCATTGGGCATATAGAATTTTTAATAAACAATATCACATATTATTTATAAACAGTATGTTCCACATTATATTACTGAAAATATTAACTCATGTGTTTGTGTGTGTGTATATATATATATGTCTTTTTTTCAGACAGCACACTGTTAAATATTTATCAGCACACCATAGAGTAATATGAAGATATTAAAGATTCAGGAAGGCAATCTATAATAGAACAGGGTTCCTAGAGAGCATCATGATTTTATTGCTGTGGAAGGTCAGCAGCATAGCCATGAAGCTTGGTAAGAATCACTGAACAGCATGGGAATTAAATAACAAAAAATATAGATGCTCAAAACACAGAACTTTGTTTTCTGGAAGAGGCTGATCACTGCATTGGGAGGCACAAATGGCTTTGACTGGTCCTGACTCTCTAAGGGGAATCTGGGCATAGATTGTTTTGGTGTCAGAAAAAGCTAAGGTCCTTTGAGAGCCCTATAATGCCTATAGTCGGCCTGCAATAGCAGGCAACCTGAACTCAGGAGTTCCAAGTTGAACTTTAATGGATGCTTGAAATAATCTTCACATAATTGAAAACCTAAGACCCTCAGTATGTGCTGGAAGCAAGGGAAGCCTGGGTACCTGCTGTATAGAAAATATTTCAGCCCATTATTCAGCACTGTGTAGGAATTCTAGTTACTATTACCATTGCTCCCCGACTGTTTCACATGGTTTCAAATTTCTATATTCCAAGGTTTTATCTACAAAGGATTACTATTATTCTACTCTTATCTCCTAAGGCAGTCGTGTATCTAAATGAGAAATACAGTGACTGTAAGACACTTGGATGAAAGGCACAAGGTTCAGTTCATAGCACTCCAGACAACCAAAGTACTCAGCACCTTTGCCTGAAAATAAAATTTAGAAAGCTTTTTAACTAAAGCCTACCTTCCTGTAGCTAACTGTGGGAAGTTAGTCACCATTTCCCAGCCAAATATTAAGATTTAGGCAAATAAAAATCTAGCTTACACATAAGAAAGTTATTATATGTATCAAAAATATAGATTTTCCAGGAATTTAGTACTGTGTGATAGACTAGTTGCAATTTTTAAACAAAGGCATGGGGCAGGTCAACACATGCACTCAGGTTCACCCAGAGATTAGAGTAGTTACTATGTATTATTGACCTCTACAACTCGGTGAAAGCTTTTTTGCTCCTGGCATTCTGATTGTGATTATCATGATTTTTCTGTGAAAGTAGGGCAACCACCAGTCCATTCTAAAGGAGATCAGTCCTGGGTGTTCTTTGGAAGGAATGATGCTAAAGCTGAAACTCTAGTACTTTGGCCACCTCATGTGAAGAGTTGACTCATTGGAAAAGACTTTGATGCTGGGAGGGATATGGGGCAGGAGGAGAAGGGGACGACAGAGGATGAGATGGCTGGATGGCATCACCGACTCGATGGACGTGAGTTTGAGTGAACTCCAGGATTTGGTGATGGACAGGGAGGCCTGGAGTGCTGCAATTCATGGGGTTGCAAAGAGTCAGACACGACTGAGAGACTGAACTGAACTGAGGGTGTGAGCTTATGCAACTGGACATGATGTTCTAACCACACGTACCACCACTCCCGTGTCCACCACTCACTCCACAAGTGTCCTGACCGCCAGCTATTTCCAGTAGCTGTGGGTGAAAGCTTCCTAATTACGTTGCCTAACTGACAATGAAAGAAAGACTTTCCTCAAAGGAGGGAAAAAAAAAACTAGCAAAATTATTAAAATAATATCAGTGGGCATTTATTAAAATGGGAACTCAGATGATAATCACAGGAACATCTAAAGAGGCTTCAAGGAAACAAGACACAAGAGACAAAATTATCAACCTCACAGATAGCTGTTCAAATGTTGATCAGAGATAATACGCTACAAGGGAATGAATAAAAGTGTGGAAAGTTTATCAAAATTCTATAAGGGCTTTGAAATGACCACCTTCATGTAGCCACATCCCATGGAAAGCATTTGAAAAATTAAGGTCCTAAACCACCAGATGGAACTCTCTTTTCCAAGAACCAAAGTGTTCCCTTTTAAACTTCAGATGTAGCTATGTCAGCATGCAGCTGTGTATATTAGGGAAAGATTAAGCTTAATGATAAAAGCTCAGAACCATGAGAAAGCCCTGGCATTCTGTTATAAAACCATCTCTCTCTAGATCTGGAGTTGACTTTTTTCTCTTGTGACAAAGATTGGGTTCTTTGATTAGACTGACAACATCAGAATAAATCACCTCACTAGGAAGATGAGGTAGGCAGAGGAAAGCTTATGTGTCAGTATCTCAGCGATAGCAGAGCTGCCAATAAGCAAAATGTTCTTTTGTTGCCTTTTTACCCTTCAATTTTTAAACAAAGTCAAGACGTTAGTGGTCATATAATTTTTAAAGAAGCATCAGAGTTCATTTATCTTCTGTTTAGCTGACAGTCACTTTTCCATGGCGGGGTGGTGGTGGGGGCAGTTGTGTACCGTGTCAGTACACAGACTCCCCATCTGCCCCCCAAGTCATCAGATATCTTTTGTCCCCAAGGCAACAGAAGTAGCCCTCTTCTATGTCTCTTGAAAAGGACAAATCAAACAAGCAAGTGGAAACCCAGCCTAATTAAAGCCCATGGCTGTGCATGAAATGTATTTGGAACAAAACTTTTATTTCATTTTCAATACTCCTGAACATATCTCCTCAGAGTCTTATTTACCCACTTCAATACAACATGTTAAGGGCATTACAAATGGTCTCAGGAGGTATTTTGCAGAAGTTGTCACCTCCAAAAGCATTCTCGTCACACCAACCTTGAGAGCACCTGGATGGGCAGCAGCCCTCTTTGGTTGCAAGTCACAGCAGCATGCCCACCAGGTACAGGACCAGGGCATCCCCACAGTAGCCTGTTATCCCTGACAAGGCCCTGTCTGCAAACTCTACAGGGAGGAGAGTCTCCCTGTCACTACAGACCTTGGTACAAGTGTTATATTCAGGAGCCAGTCTATACAACTACCCCATGGTGGCCATTTGTCAGCCCTCATGCTAAGTCACTTCAGTCCAACTCTTTGTGAGCCTATGGACTGTAGCCAGGCTCCTCTGTCCATGGGATTCTCCAGGCAAGAATACTGAAGTGGGTTGCCATTTCCTCCTTCAAGGGATCTTCCTGACCTAGGGAGTGAACCCGAGTGTCTATGTCTCCTGGATTGGCAGGTAGATTCCTTACTGCCAATGCCACTTGGGAAGCAACAACCTCATGGTGACCATCTGTCAGCCCTCAGTAGAATAAAAAGGATGACTCTGAAGATGAAGCACTTCAATGGGAATTTTCTCCTCAAGTATCAAAGGCATTATTTTCTTAGAAAGTCCATATGAATGAAACAATGTCCACATACGGGTATCTCAATTTAACTTCTTATCCTGCAGATACAGGTTTTTATTTTGGAAAGATTTTTAAATATACACACAGGACCCTGCGGATGGAAAAACTGCTTTAAATAAAGAAACTATATACTGGCCCCAAATCAACCTATAACTATAGATTGCCTCCTTTCTCAGGCATGTATCTGAGATGATAATAGGTAGCAACATGCCCTCAAGTACCTAAGAACATTTTTCTACAGGACTTGGATGGCCAGTACTTATTTTCTTTCAAGAATATCTAGCCCCAACGGAATGGCACTGTGCCCACCAAGCATGTGGGCCAGATACTCAGAAGACGTGACAAAGGTAACACTCAGAAGAGGCACTACATTAGGATCTCGTTTCAAAAAGGCAGTACTTGAATTACATTCTTTGGTGGATACCTGCAATTGTTATAACAGAAATCAAGAGTGACTCCCATGTTTCCTTACAAAAGTGAAAAAGTGAAGTCGCTCAGTCATGTCCGACTCTTTGCGACCCGTGGACTGTAGCCCACCAAGCTCCTCCGTCCATGGGATTCTCCAGGCAAGAATACTGGAGTGGGTTGCCATTTCCTTCTCCAGGGGATCTTCCCAACCCAGGGATAGAACCCAGGTTTCCCACATTGCAGGCAGACACTTTAACCTCTGCACCACCAGGGAAGCCTTTAAATACAAGAATACAGTCTCTCAGAAAACCTCTTATAGAGACACAGAACTTCAGATCCAAGTACTAACATCAAAGATTTCAAGGGAGGAAAGGAAGCCAGGTTGAAAGAAGGGGGAGGAGGCAGGAGAAGGGGTGCGAAAGGGGTTGCCTTACAGACTTTTCCTGCCACCTACAGATACCCAGGCATTATGGGACTTTTCCCTGGGCCTCCAGAGAAGGGAGGACTGGAACTCGGCCCTACCAGAAAGTACTATCTATATCTCAGATATGACTCATATAAGCAAATGATGGTCTGTCATCTGCAAAGCCAGGGTTTCCCAGGAAATAAGGCAGCCATAGCCATTGCTAAGAGATAGGTGACTCCATCTTCCTGGCATAATAGGGAGTTCAGAGTGCTAACTTCAAGGAACTGCTTTCACCTAACAATAACAGGACACCTTTGTGAGAACAGGGTTCAATCTCCCAGGGAGAGCTGGTTGGAGCTGCAGTAAAGAGAAGACGACCCCAGAAGCAACTTTGAAGGAATCAGGTACACTTTTCCTGGCTTCACTTCCATGTCATCATGTCTGCCATTCTTGACCAATTATCAGTGATGGACTCTGTCAGTGCTGGGAATTCTGACAGCAAAGACTGCTTTTTCCTATGACTTGCCTGCCATTAACATCTCAGTTGACTGTGGAATGGGTTTAAGGCATCATTAACAATGTAACATAGCTGACTAGAACACTTATTAGTGTAGTTGTGACCCTAACACCAGGAAAAGGGGAAAAAAAATCCACATCATGGATTACAATGTGTTATCTTGGCTGGGCTATGGGGCCCATTCATTTGGTCAAACATTAGGTATTTCTGTGAAGGTAATTGTGGACATAACTAACATTTATAATCATTTGACTATTAGTTAAAGCAAATTATTGTACATATGGATGAGCCTTATCCAATCAGTTGAAGGGATTAAGAGGA
Source organism: Redunca redunca (assembly GCA_006410935.1). Taxonomy (NCBI): domain Eukaryota; kingdom Metazoa; phylum Chordata; class Mammalia; order Artiodactyla; family Bovidae; genus Redunca; species Redunca redunca. The sequence goes on from SJYQ01003204.1 coordinate 59,302, forward strand.
AAGACACAGTCTTCCTAAAGAAAAAGCAATTCTGACTCAACATTGCAACATAAAAGCACTGTCTTATGTCCCAGCCAGCTGGCCCACCTGGAGATTTTAGACTCAAGACTGTAATAACAACTCTTCCTAAATTTCTAGCCTACTGGCCAGCCCTACAAATTTCACACATAATAGCTCCTACCATGTCATAATAATTAGTGTTTAATACAAGTTAATGATAGTAGTCAATATTAGTAATTAGTTAATATTAATAATTATCAAGAGTTATCTAATATCTAGATATTTACAGGTATAGATATGTATAGATATCTACATAGAGAAATTAAGAGGTCTCTTTTTCTCTCTCTTCTATATATTTAGATAGATATCCCAGGTGGTGCTAGTGGCAAAGAACCCACCTGCCGATACAGGAGATGTAAGAGACATGGGTTCAATCCCTGGGTCAGGAAGATCCCCCGGAGGAGGGCACAGCAACCCACTCCAGTATTCTTTCCTGGAGAATCCCCTGGACAGAGGATTCTGGTGGGCTACGGTCCATAGGGTTGCACAGAGTGAGACATGACTGAAGCAATTGAGCACGCACATACAGCATACATGGGTACAGGTAGCTAGCAGGGGAGGGAGGAGGAGAGGGAGACAGTTCTCTGGAGAAGCAGAATCAACAGAACAGCTGTAACTAACATAGATGGGATCATACAGATTCCTGTCTTAGTGCACACTCCCGTTCTTAATAGCAATGGCTTTCACAGGAATATTATGAAGTGCCTAGCACAGTATTTATGTTTGACATAGCCTTGCTAAGTGAAGTTAAAACAAATCTTTCTTTTGTAAATAAACAGATTCAGAGAGTTTAAGTAATTTGCTCAAGGACATTCAAATTAAATGGATCTAAGTTATTTTAAAGCTTACCCTCTCTAAAACACTAACCTCCCTTACTGTCTGAAACACCTGCGTTTTCAATGAACATCTTTCTTACTAAAAGAATTGTGGAAATATTAAGCTTACAGAGATGTAAGAAAAATAATCCTTCATTGTAAAGCATTTTAACAAGCAGTGCACAATGGAAAGAATCAACATAAATAAAAGAATCATCCCATCTCATTGCAACCCAAATTTATTCCAGGCATCTGTATTGAGACAATATTTTCTTTTGATTATAATAGAGCTCAACATTAAAATCATGGCTCTTCAGTGTTAAACATTCATCCTCTGTACAGTTACAATGAAATCAGAGTCACTGCATTTAAAAAATACTTAGAAGTTAATCTCTGACAATAATATACTGCACACACAAGTTATATCAACAGTATCAACCATCTATTGACAACATTTAAGACAAGCCAAAGACAAAGTTTGCAATGTAAAGGTTAATTTGTCAGCTTAAAAGCCCAGAATGCTCTGAAACAGGGCTTCTTACTTTCGCCTTCTCTTTTTCTAAAATACTTCTATTAGAAAATACCATTTTTAGCATGGAAGTGAGGGCATAGTTTTAAGAGATGTGCTAACACCTATTGGCTATGTGAATTTAGAAATATATGAATTTAGGTTGTGCAGTTGAACATGACTGAGTGACTGAACTGATGTGAATTTAGGAATAATTATTTAACTTCTCTATAGTGCTCTTCCTTACAAAATAAGTATTAAATAGTCCCTATCTCAGGGACTGCAGTGAGTTAAACAAGATGATGTATGAGCTCATCACTGAGCTCATGTCTGACAAAGGAAATAAATAGCCAATAAATGTTAACTTTTACTATTATAATTCTGGATACCTATTTAATACATACTATAAACAAAGCATATTTATTAATTCACTTGCTATTCATAATTTTGAGGTTTATAAAACTTTATTCCCATTTTCCTGCCAGTAATGCTAATACACGTGGAAGTTAATTGACTTCCCAAGGTCAGATAGCTAGTAAATGGCAAGTGAAACGTGAATTCCATCAGTCTGACACTAGAGTCTACCCTCTTCTAATTTCAAGGTGTTAGCAGTGCCTGACTTGTCTATTCAATACCCAACACAAACCCATGAACCTTGTGCAAACTCAATCTATTGCACTAACAATGTATGTTTTCTCAGCATCAGGCTGGCAAACTACTGCTAAAAAGCAAACCACAGGGATAAAGCTTTCCATTACACCACACCCCAGCCATGCCTCCTGACTGTCAAGAACATAGAAGGCAAATGATTTAACCACGAAGTGGCACACTGCCATAGGTATTTAGTATGATCCAAATTCTAAGATTTTCTTCTATATTTAGAAGCCATGGAAATATTAGTCACAGGTTGTGTTCAAGGGGAGATCATTTTAAGGGATTAATTAGCCTTAGATTCTGTCCCCTTTTAACCATGCAGTTGTTTGGACCACATCTACCCTGCTTCAAAAGAGTGTGCTCTGCTCTCAATTGTGACTTATGTGAACTTCAAACTTCAGTTTTCTTATCTGTAAAATGAATATAATAAAATATACCATGACTATTTTATAAGGTTATCTCAAGGCTCAGATGAAAATATTTATATATTTTGCAAACTAGATGTTCTACTGTTGTGACATGCTACACAACAAAAGTATTCATGGGATAAAATATTAAACCGAAATTTTAGTTTAATTTAGTTTAGTCTAGAGACATTCCAGATGATAATATACTAGATCACCTCTCTCACTGCAGATACATTTTTACAGATGCAAATACGAAGTTTAAAAGAGGGTGAAATACAAAGCTAGTTAGTGGTAGAGCTGCCGCTGGAATGAAAAATTGAATCAAAGCCTGTGAATCCTACCTAATTTAAGTATTAAATATTTAAGAAAGCTAATTTCCTTCCAAGATATCAAAAGAAAACAACCTAAAGTGTCTTTTCATCCCGTGTGTGTGTGTGTGTGTGTGTGTGTGTGTGCGCGCGCACACACACACGCATGCACACAGACTTACTTGCTCAGTCGGGTCTGACTCTCTGTGACCCCATGGACAGTGGCCCACCTGGCTCCTCGCTTCATGGGATTTTCCAGGCAAGAATACTGGAGTGGGTTGCCATCTCCTCCTCCCAGGGATCTTCCGACACAGGGATCAGACCCACATCTCTTCTGTCTCCTGCACTGACAGGCAGATTCTTTACCACTGGTGCCCCCTGAGAAGACTTTTCACCCCTGTGCGGTGCTTAGTCGCTTAGCTGCGTCTGACTCTCTGAAATTCCATGGACTATAGCCTGCCAGGCTCCTCTGTCCAAGGGATTCTCCAAGTAAGAATACTCCAGTGGGTTGCCATACCCTTCTCCATGGAATCTTCTGAATGCAGAGACTGAACCCAGGTCTCCCATATTGCAGGTGGATTCTTTTACTGGCTGAGCCCCCATTCCTTCTCCTCCACTTAATAGAAAGCTAACTAACTATACTACTTCCTTCGTGGCTCAGTTGGTAAAGAATCTGCCTATAATGCAGGAGACGGGGTTCAGTCCCTATGTCAGGAAGATCCCCTGGAGAAGGAAATGGCAACCCACTCTAGTATTGTTGCCTGGAAAATTCCATGGACAGAGAAGCCTGGGGTGAAGGAAATGGCAACCCATTCCAGTGTTCTTGCCTGGGGAACTGCCAGCTATAACAAGGAGTTCCTTTTAATAAAAATTATCAGGAAAGTGCTACTTCAAAAATATAAGGGGAACCATGGATGACTTTGGGAAAACAAGGCAATGCATGGCTATGGAGGGCCCTGTGTGTTGATTATGTACCCTTTTACACTATGAAAAGAACAGGAACTCATCCAGGTCTCATGAAATATTTCAGAGATCACTACAGTCATTAAACACCTCAACAAGTACCACTAGATGATAAAGATATTGTTGCCCTGAAATTATGCTGCCTAGTTATAGCAGTAGGTAAAAATGAAGTGTTATTTAAGCATTTGTATTTAATCTCCAATTGCAGTTATCTAGAGAACACTGAAGAAGCCAGTGTATTTGAGATCCTTATTTTTTTTCAAATCCATCCAACCTCTATTCTGCAGACTTACATGAAAGTTTACACGAGAAGCGTTGAGTACTAACGGTAAAATGCAAAAGTTGGTAAAATGCTCTATTAAACTGATAAATGTTGGTAAATGCTTCTATTTCCTACCTGATCACTGTGATGGGAAGAAGGCAAGATGTCAGCAGACTGCAGGACCAGTTCCTGAGTTCCAAGCAGTTATGGATGACTAAACCTACTATTGTTTTCCTTATACGACCTGCATGCATATTTCTATCCTCGTAAATTCTGAAGCTTAGACTGAGCTATTCTCAAATTCTTACTAAATATCATTACAATAATTACAGTTTCACACACGAAGCATCTACATTGTAGAATGAAGCTCTGATGGGAACAATGAAGTCACTGGAGGCACTCTGTCAAAACTCCTGCGCTATTCAAATGACACAGTCAGTGTAAGGGCAGTCCTATCTGTGGCACGTGGACATTTCTACTAGCCTATAATCCAACAGGGTTAATCCAGTGTCTTTTATGTGCTCAGTCTGTGTGACAAGCACCACGTGGGATTAAAACACATAATACAGGACCTCTATTCAGAGTGATCATCATGTACTCAAGGAACATGGCTTATATCATGAAACAAAGAACAATGCAAGTTAAACATTTAACAGTGCTGTTAAGATGCGCAGGTGTCTATCAAAAACCACAGGGTGGGTACTCCAGAGAAACAGGAAATCTGCAAAGACTGGAGAAGTCAAAGGAGGAAAATTAAATAAATCATTTATAGTGTGGATTAACCAGAAGAAGGTAAGAATGTCATTCAAAAGAATAAATGAAGGTAAAATAAAACGTTATTTTCTTATCTTTTAACAACCTAAAAGATAGCTGTTTGTTTAAAGTAATAATAGAAACAATGTCTTGGATGACCATACAATATGAATAAGTGAAATGCATGGCATCCATATTGTAGAGAGGACAGGGAAGAATTGGGAATACTCTGACATTTCCTGCACTGCATGTAAGGCATTACAGTGTTATTTGAAAGTGGACTTATATTAGTTTAATATGTATATTCTAAACTCTAGGGTAACCATCTCTTTTAAAGTGTAATAGTAGGAAAGAAAATTCAAATCTCATAAAAACTCAAAAGACAGAGTAGGTTTAAAACAAAGGGAGGGAAAAATGATCAAGTTAAAAAAATGCTGATCATAAGATGTATGCATTATTGCCTTTTAGACTTTGCTTTCAAATAAGTAGGCAGAATTTTGATGGCTTCTCTTGGTGACCCTATGTGCCAGGGTGTGGAGGATGTTGCTCAGATGTGCTGAGCAACACACTAAAACTTTACTTCTCTCTCAATCACTTGTTTAGTTTCTTAGAGAAGAGCCGGGGGTAAACCCTGAACTGATAGCAATGCAATAAAGAAGGAGTATAAGCAAGTTGACTTCTACAAACAGATGTTTAATTAAGTCCTTATTTCCACGCCACTTCTTACCCTATATTCCAGCCCTGGTATAATAGATATCATGTTTCTGGTTACCAAATGAAATTATTATCATAGAGATCTGAGTTTGAGAATAGATTAAAAGTTGATAAAGAATCTGCCTGCAATGCAGGAGATGTGGGTTCAATCTCTGGGTCAGGAAGATCGCCTGGAGAAGGGAATGGCAACCTACTCCAGTATTCTTGCCTGGGAAGTCCCATGGACAGAAGAGTTTGGTGGGCTCCAATCTTTGCAATCCTGAGGTTGCAAAGAGTCAGACATTAACTGAGTCTGAAATGACTAACATTTCACTTCGAAACAATTACACTTTACTGGGATAGGCTTGAAGGGTCTTTCCAGCAAAGGATGCCAGAGGTAATGAGGCTTCTTTTCGCAACTTCTAGTGCCCTCACAGAGGATGGTATAATGATAATTTTTCCTGAGGAAATTTACACCAGGAGGTGGGAAGTCTTATACCTTCAAACAAATACATCAAGAAATTCTAGCATAATGATTTATATAGTTGCAAAATGGTTTTAACAAGTCACATCTTCTGGATCTCACAGTTGGGTTCCAGGTACGATTTCTTATTATACTTCTAAAATGACCTCACTATTTGGTCCTATCACATTGCTTCTGTGTAATGATGGCCAGACAGTCATTTGCTTCCAGCCTTTCAAACTTTATGAGGATCCTGGCCAGGGCTCTCTCTCAAGCCAGAGCATCTTCCCCATGTATGTTTCAGGCTGCTGTTTCCTCCACTTCTCCTCATTTGCCACTCTTTCTGCCTTTCATCTTCTAGGCCTATATTGGAACCTCTCATATGCTGGGAACTACTCTTCCCTCCTTCCCCTTCAATATCAATAACTCACTTCTTTGCTCTTCAATTCCTTTAAATTGTTCTTGGGAGATAATATAATGGGGCTGTCTAATCTATTAGAATTTAAGTTCCATGTGGGTAGGAATCTTGCCTGTTTTACTCATTAATATGTCTGGAGTCTGGAACAGTGCCAGACACAGAAAATGCTCTCCATATACCTGCGTTAGGGCTTCCCTAGTGGTTCAGACGGTAAAGAATCCACCTGTAATGCAAGAGACCCAGGTTTGATCCCTGGGTCAGAAGATCCCCTGGAGAAAGAAATGGCTACTCACTCCATTATTCTTACCTGGAGAATTCCCTGGACAGAGGAGCCTGGTGGGCCAAGTCCATGAAGTAGCAAAGAGTCAGACATGACTGAGCGACTAATGCTTTTACTTTTTTTTTCACATCTGTGTTAGGTAGATGAATTTCCAACATACTAGTAGGATTACCAATTTTTCCCACTTTCATAAACCTTATGGTGATTAAAACCACTTTTCCAAATATTTTCCTATTCCCTTCTTATACCACATACTCATACTCTACCCATAATCTCAGTCCTGATAGCTGGAGAGAAAAATGCTAATGTATATTTTCAAATCAACCTGTAGCCTCAATAATTATGCCAGATGCTTTGTATATATTTTGTCTATTCTTTACAAAATGTCTCATGGTCATTAAAATTAAGTGAAAAGTGTCAGTCATTGAGTCATGTCCAACTCTGCAATCCCATGGACTGTAGACCTCCAGGCTCCTCTGTCCATGGGATTTTCCAGGCAAGAATACTGGAGTAGGTTGTCATTTCCTTCTCCAGCAGATCTTCCTGACTCAGGGATCAAACCCAGTTCTCCTGCATTGGAGGCAGATTCTTTACCATCTAAGCCATCAGGGAAGGCCCCTTACAATTAGCTTAGGTGTAAAATTGAGGACATATGATGAAACGAGTAGAAATCTTTTTGCTCAGAAGCCACAGCTGGAAAACCTTGAAGCCTGAATTCCAAGTCAGTACTAGTAATAGTTAGGGTGGTGAGGTGAGGAAGTGTGTGTGTGTGTGTGTGCATACATTCATGTGTGTGCACAAGGGCTTCATAGCTAACAGGGAATCTAGATATAGGGGAGTCCAGAAGATTTAGGAAAGAAGACAGGGTTTGTGTGTAGGTGTTAACAGTCACAGCTGCTAGGCTGTGAAGTGAAGCTAGCTGCTTGTCACCTCTTGAAAATCAGACAGTGCTCGGACAGTTATAACAACATCTCTGCAATGACTAAGCCAGGCTGAGCTAACAGGAGAGAGGATAATGTAGGTTGACCTGAACTGTTTCTGATTCACAGGTACTGAAAATGAGAGGATAAATGGAAATTTGCAAACCCCCCCATCAAATAATAAGATTCATTATTTGCTTTGAAAAGAGATCAATTTTCCTTTATCAACTGTTGCCTCCAAGAATATGTTTAATAAACATTTCCATCAGGATTGTAGACAAATAAAGCTTTGTTTAAAATATGTAAACAAAATCATTTTTCTGAGATGATCAATAATGCTTGCAAGAGGTAAAATACGGAGGGTCTTTAGCCTATGGGGGCTTCCCTCGTAGCTCAGTTGGTAAAGAATCTGCCTGCAATGCAGAGACCCCAATTCAATTCCTGGGCTGGGAAGATCCGCTGGAGAAAGGATAGGCTAACTCACTGCAGTATTCTTGGGCTTCCTGTGTGGCTCAGCTGGTAAAGAATCCAGGAGACATGGGTTTGATCCCAGGATTGGGAAGATCCGCTGGAGAAGGGAAAGGCCACCCACTCCGGTATTCTGGCCTGGAGAGTTCCATGGACTGTATAGTCCATGGGGTCCCATAGAGCTGGACACAACTGAGTGACTTTCACTTTCACACTTTAGCCTATAGAATTTTTGCCATAATTCTCTAGTCCTATTACCTAATAATGCCAATATCCAGGAATGACCCCAAAGATGTCACACTATGAAATAAATAGTGCTTAAACTTTGTGTTGGGAGCTAAGACTGAATTTTAATTCAGACCCTTATTTCTTATTTGGCCCAAAAATGATGTAAGTGTTGTGCAAACTGTAAACTAAAACCTGTGTTGTTACTTAAAAAAAAATAATTTCTTTGTTAAAGAAGGAACATCTTGAATAAACACAGCATTTTAAAACAGCTTTTTTTGAGTATTGGAAACACTAGGACATTTCTGCACAATTAATGTGTTTGGATTGAAACATTGAGAGAAAAGTAAAAATATATTCTTTCTCATAAACCAGGTTTGAAATTGACTTATTAAATACATGACATATGTACATCTTATTTAGTCATCGTTATACAAGATATTAAGGAGCTATTACCTTCCCAGTTTTTACTAAGGAAACAATTTCAGAATGGTAAAATTGTTCAGAATCTCATAATAACTGGTTAAGCCAACACTCAAATCCACGATTTGATCCCAAGTCATACATTCTTCACAAATCATTTTATACTTAAAAGTATAGATAACTATTAATAAACAGAAGAGAAAAGAAAATAAACTAGAAAGCTGGTCATTTATTAAAGCATTTCTTCAGACTTTGGAGAAATATATGTTGAATCATTAAGGATTTCATGTTCTCTTTCTTCATTTGCATATAAGAAACCAAGCCAATAACATAAGTGAAAAATTACTTGGGTAAAATTATCTCAGTTAGATGGAAAAATATATTGCAATAGAGTTTCTATAACCAAGTTTCTCCCTAAAAATGTCTGGATATATAATAGGTTGTTTATCAAAATCAAATGAGCTGAAGTGTGGAAAGGAGGTTCAAAACATGTTGAGCTTCACAATTTTGAAAAGAGTATTCAAAAGAAATAATTTTTTCATGAAATATGCATAATATCCTGGGAAGTCTTCACAATACTAGAAACATTAAATCAGAGGTTTCTTGAAGCCAATGTCTTTGTTAGTTCTGTATTCATACATGGATATAACAGAGCACCGTGTTCTTCTTGAAGGTCTGTTGTATAGAGTACAAAGCTGGATGAGTTCTGATTCTGCCACCAACATTTACCAATCTTAATTATATTTTAAAAGAGAATGAAACAAAATGTGAGACTCATCCAATTTCTGATTGGATTTTTCAGGAGTGTTACATATTAAATGCCAAATCACTAAATAGTCCTAGAGAAACTAGGCTCATCACTAGCTCACCTACAATATCCATTTTTATCTTATTGATTAGGTTGTAACAAAAAGTACTAAAGAAAATAAGTTTAATAATATCATACAGTAGGATTTCTTTCAATAAAATCAAATTTTATGTATTTTTTTGAAGTATAGTCAATTTATAAGTGTAAGGAAGTTCAGATAAGCAGAAGCAGGGGTTCCAGGTTAGGTCCTGATAATGACATTACCACACATTACCATCCACTGTGGTTGTTCATGGAGCCCAGAAACATTTGCTTTGGAGTTTATTGACCAGAAAATAACTGTCAATAATTTTTTTAGTAGCAAGGTCTCAGCTGCATTCTCCATTGATTGGACATAAGATCTCTTATTCCATTACTACAGTAACTAATTCAATTAAACCAAATATTAGTTTTTCAACACAAATCTCATGCATACTTGAAAAAATCCTCAGGTCCAAGATTAATCACTGAATGATTTAAGCTAATTAGCCTATATTCTGGCTAGGTTGATTGGTTCAGGGAGGGGGAGTTGCCCCACTTCAAGCTAATTTGACACAGGCTCAGAACTTCTACTTGACTGTTACGGGGAAATGAACATGAAAGAATGGGATATCTGAAGCTACTATGGACATGCTTGGGACCACAGAAGAGGGTCCATTCAATCAAGTTAACACAATAAGATGGAGAATGAGACGAGACTGATAGAACCATGTTTGGGTGACAGGATTTGAGCCTCTACCTTCCCTAAGATGGGTTTTCCCTTGAGTTTCCCAAATACTTAAGCCAATAAAAAAACCTTTTCTTAAACCAGTTGGGGTTAGGTTTTCTGTTAGTTGTCACCAATATCTTTATCATACTTACAAATCTTTAGAAGGAAAGAACATTAAGTACAGGGAGAGAACTAGGGAATTGTTAACTGAAATAGAGTAATTCTTATGATAAATTAGCAAGAGAGTCTGTCTATTGAAAGTATGATAAAGGCAGTAGGGAAGGTGTTTGAAATTACAATATCCACTGACATATAACTAGGCAGATTGTTTTAAGACTAGAGATTTGTAGAAAAAGAGAGTTAGTAGGGGAAAAGAGAAGAAAACACAGAACAGTAACTAAACTGAAGGGCCAGACGATCTAGTGAAGAAAAGGAAATTTAGGGAAAAGTTGATAAATTGGCAGCTTGATGACTTGATTGGGGGCTTCCCAGGAGGTGCAGTGGAAAAGAATCTGCCTACCAAAGCAGGATATGCAGGTTCAATCCCTGGGTCTGGAAGATCCCCTGGAATAGGAAATGGCAACCCACCCCAGTATTTTTTGCCTTGAAAAGTGCATGGACAGAGGAGCCTGGCGAACCACAGTCCATGGGGTCTCAAAGAGTTGGATGCAGCTGAACACACACAGGCACACACATGCACTGAAGGAGATGACTTGATTGAAAGTTGTATGTTGAGAATCAGAGTAAGTAAGATAATAGTTGGTGTTTCAATAGAAAAACATATGGAACTCTCATATTGAGCAATTATGGAAGAATTTAATACAACTATTAACAGATGTGTTAGGGCAGACTGTACAGAAACCATGGAAATAATTCCCTTTGCATGACAGTGGCAGAATAGCTTGCTCATGCCTAAACCTGAAGGGGTAGGTGGAAGGAAGACTTAATGACATAAGGGAGGATAACTCTTGCTATCGTATTGAAAGGGCCTCTTGATAGCAACTCCACATGGAGGGTGCAGGAGAACTAAGTTTCCTGACTAGATTCTTCCTCTTTTTGATCTGCATTCTCTATTGATTGAAACAAATTAAAAACTAGAGAGCAAGGGAGCCCATTGATGGAGTCTAAGCAGATCAGTCTCTTGGGGCACAGACAAGGGTAGAGCAGATTGGATGCAACAAAATGAATGTTTGTATCCCTACCGAAATTAAAATGTTGAAACCATACCCCCAAAGATGGTGGTATTAAGAGGTAAAAATTTGGGGAGATGCTTAAGCCATGAGGATGGAGCCCTTATGAATGCAGTTAGTGCTCTTAGGAAAGAGCCACAGAGCTTCCTAGATTTTTCCACTATGTGAAGACACAGTGAATCAGGTAACAGACACCAAATCTGCTGTTGACTATAAGCAACACATTTCTATTATTTGCAGTATTTTATTATGACAGCCTGAATGGAATGAGACACTGGATGATGGATTCAAAGGGGAAAATACAGATTCTTCAAATTGAGGTTTAAGATGTAGAAACTGAAATTTTTAAGGATTCAGAAATTCTGTGTGTAGTCTGGGATAGATGACTAAGGTGGGATAGACTAAACAATCACTGAGGTCAGAGAGGCCTGAGGACTGTTAGGCTCGAGGACCGGGAGCATTCAAGTCACCAAAGATGATGATGGTACCCAAGCAGAGAACCCTCAAAACCCTCTCAGAATGTGGGCGAGTAACAGGAGACCAGAAGCAATTAGCAGGGAAGAAGGGTAGCTCAATTAAGTTGTTTTCTATAATGGATGATGAGGACCAGTGGGGTCTGCTCCTTCTCCCATCTGTGCCTTGCAGGAGAATATGAACAGCTTTCCTTGAGACTCTCAATGCAGGTCTGTTCTAGTGAGGTAGCAACTTCTAGGGATGGCAATAGGAGAGGGAGTTCAGAGCTATGATACTGTTTTAAATTAAACAGCAATATCAAAGATCTTTTGCATTGCAGCCTAGAGTACAACACAGCTGAAGGATGTTACACCTCTCAAAGCTACTGTTTAGAAAATTAACTTACAAAGATAGATCTTTCAGATGGAGAAGAAATGGTACATGAAATTTCTAAGAAACTGTGTTGAGACTGACAACAAAATCCAAATGACGTAGGCAGAACACTTTCTGACATAAATCACAGCAAGATCCTCTATGACCCACCTCCCAGAGTAATGGAAATAAAAGCAAAAATAAACAAGTGGGACCTAATTAAACTTAAAAGCTTTTGCACAATGAAGGGAACTACAAGCAAGGTGAAAAGGCAGCCTTCAGAATGGGAGAAAATAATAGCAAACGAAGCAAGTGACAAAGAATTAATCTAAATATACAAGCAGTTCATGCAGCTCAATACCAGAAAAATAAATGACCCAATCAAAAATTGGGCCAAAGAACTAAATAGACATTTCTCAAAAAAAAGACATACAGCTGGCTAACAAACACATGAAAAGACGCTCAACAGCACTCATTATCAGAGAATGAAAACCAAAACCACAATGAGGTACCATCTCACACCTGTCAGAATGGCTGCTATCAGGAAGTCTACAAACAATAAATGCTGGAGAGGGTGGGGAGAAAAAGGAACCCTCTTACACTGCTGGTGGGAATGCAAACTAGTTCAGTCACTATGGAGAACAGTGTGGCGATTCCTTAAAAAACTGGGAACAGAACTGCCTTATGACCCAGCAATCCCACTGCTGGGCATACCCAGTGAGGAAACCAGAACTGAGAGAGACATGTTCCCCAATGTTCATTGCAGCACTGTTTACAATAGCCAGGACGTGGAAGCAACCTAGATGTCCATCAGCAGACAAATGAATAAGGAAGTTGTGATACACAATGGAATGTTACTCAGCTATAAAAAAGAATGCATTTGAGTCAGTTCTAATGAGGTGGATGAAACTGGAGCCTATCATATAGAGTGAAGTAAGCCAGAAAGAGAAACACTAATACAGTATATTAATGCATATATATCGAATTTAGAAAGATGGTTACAATGACCCTATATGCAAGACAGCAAAAGAGACAGATGTAAAGAACACACTTTTGGACTGTGTGTGAGAAGGCGAGGGTGGGATGATTTGAGAAAATAGCATTGAGACATGTATATTACCATATGTGAAATAGATCACCAGTGTAAGTCCAGTGCATGAAGCAAGGCACTCAGAGCCATTGCTCTGGGACAACCCAGAGGGATGGGGTGGGGAGAGCAGTGGGTGGAGGGTTCCGGATGGTGGGACACAAGTACACCCATTGCTGATTCATGTAGATATATGGCAAAAGCCACTACAATATTGTAATTATCCTGTAATTAAATAAATTTTAAAAACCCAATTAAGTCTGCAATGATTGAAGAACTTACTTTAAAAAAAAAAAAAATCCAGACAAGTGAACATGCAAAGAAGTCTATGGCAAACATTTCACATTGCTATGGAATATGAAGAGGGTAGAGAGTTAATACTGATTTTCTAAGCAATGCCTCTGTCTAATCCCTTGCTTTCAAAGGTATTAATAGTGAAAAGTAGCCAAAATCAGTACACATTTGGAAAAAAAAAAAAATCACAGTGCAGTAGGTGACAAGGTGACGTAAGCAGTATGGAAATCTCATTTCCATTGCTTACCACAGTATGCCATAATTATATTTTCTGTCTTCTTGACATTGCTCAAGGTTAAAGATAGTGTTTCCTTTATCCTCAGAACAATCCTGTGTCATGTGGTCAGCATACAGTTAATGATCAGTAATTAAAAGACTTGAATCAGATGAGGGAGAAATCATCCCAAACAGGAGGAAACCTCAGCATGGAATCTAAGGGTTTCTGTAATTTAGCTTTATCATAACTTGCACAATTGTCCTCCACTGACTTTAAGATAAAGTCAAACTGCCATAATGTAGGAAAACCAAGGTTATGCCAAAAGAGCAGTAAGTAGTCATTTGAGATTCTGATACCTATCTGCCTCTCCAGGCTTCTCTCTTTGCATGTTCCTTATTTTGCTGAATTACCTGCAGTTTTCTAGGTCATATTGTGCTCCTTCTGTATCTTCTGTCTGGGATGTTTTTCTGCCTCCCCATCAAAATGTGTATAAACAACTTTTAAGGCTCAAGCGTCTTTCCTATTAGCCTTTCCTGAAGTCCCACAAAATCCATTCATAACAGAATGGACCATTCCCTCATTGAGTCCTCTATCGGCTTCACCATTGTACTATTTCTATTTCACTTACAAGTCTGTAAAACACTAGTGGATTCCAGGCTCCTTTAAGGAATAGTTTTGTTCATCTTGTATTTCCAGAGATTTTAGGGAAATATATAAGTGCTTAATGTATACTAAGTAAGTAAGTGAAGTCACTCAGTCATGTCCGACTCTTTGTCACCCCATGGACTGCAGTCTACCAGGCTCCTCTGTCCATGGGATTCTCCAGGCAAGAATATTGGAGTGGGTTGCCATTTCCTTCTCCAGCAGATCTTCCCAACCCAGGGATCGAACCCAGGTCTCCCACATTGCAGACAGATGCCTTAACCTCTGAGCCACCAGGGAAGCCCTAATGTACACTGGTTAGTGAATAAATAAATAAAATTCCACGTCTCAAACGTATATTCATGGAACACAATGACAATGAAGTTTCCCTCATGTGAAAAGCAGGATAATGCTCCCACCTGCAGAGATATCCATGTTCTAGTCCCAGAACCTGTTAATATCTTAGGCTTCAAAGACAAATAAGGCTACAGTTTGTTAAGGATGCTAACCAGCTTACCTTAAAATGATGAGTTTATCCTAAATTACCTGTATGAGACCAATATAATCACACTAGGAGGCAGAAAGGTAGAGACAAAGAAAAAGATATGTGATGATAAAAAGCAGAGTCAGGGAGATACTATGTTGCTGGAGATGGAAAGAGGTCATTAGCCAAAAATTCAGGCAGCCTCTAAAAGCTGATGATAGCAAGGAAATGAATTCTTCTCTAGAATCTCCAAAAAGGAATACATTCCTGTTGATATTTTGCTTTTAGCTAAATGAGACCTGTATCAAAATTCTAACCTACAGAACTATAAGATAATAAATGTGTGTTGTTTTAACACACTAAATTTGTGATAATTTACAAAAGCAGCAGTAAGAAACTAATACACACTCCTTAAAGCTCTGTGTTTGACTTCTCACATGTTACCAACCTCTCACTACATAAGTTACCGCCTGCTGCTTCTGCTGCTAAGTTGCTTCAGTCGTGTCCAACTCTGTGCGACCCCATAGCCGGCAGCCCACCAGGCTCCCCTGTCCCTGGGATTCTCCAGGCAAGAACACTGGAGTGGGTTGCCATTTCCTTCTCCAAAGCATGAAAGTGAAAAGTGAAAGTGAAGTTGCTCAGTCGTGTCCAACTCTTAGTGACCCCATGGACTGCAGCCCACCAGGCTCCTCCATCCATGGGATTTTCCAGGCAAGAGTACTGGAGTGGAGTGCCATTGCCTTCTCCGAGTTACCATCTACTAAGTATATAATAGCCCAAGCAATATACTGAGAATTTTAAAGACTTGTTTAAAGACATCCATAAACATCTTCTTCAGAGGAAGGTTATCCCCATATTTTCAGTTGAGAAAACAGAAACTTAAAGAAATTGACTTCCCCAAGATGACACAGGTAATAAATGCCAGTTTAAGATCCTTCATAACAAAACCCTTACTCACCTTTGTGTGATCCTGTGATCTCCGAATTCTCTAATCTGGAATCACCCATTCTCCTGCATGTCACACAAAGAAGGAGGAATCCAGTATCCCCTCAAAATGTCTTGTAGGCTCCTCTGGGATGTATGTTCTCTGTTATTCTACCACAACTAATTCTTCAAGAAGCAAATTTTAATCACTGCTCTTCACTGTTAATGAGAAAGCTTTACTTGACCTCTCTCTCCTCCTCAAAATGGCAACAATCCTTTAGGAAGGCGCAAAATTTCAGAGCATAATTTTGGCTTCTTGTTCCATCCTTTTTGCTTACTCCCCAGCTAGGAGGAAAAGTAATGTTCCTGATGAGCAAAATTGATTTAATCTGATATCCACTGAGTCACATGGTCTGGAAGGTGAGATGTAGGGCAGTGGGGGCAGGGGTACTGCATTGGAAAAGTAACGCAAACCTCTTTCACGTGGGCCACCGTAATGGGGGTGGTTGATCAACATCACAGGTCTAGTTTCCACAAAGTAAATCAGCTGTTTTAAAGTATAGACAACAGACCAGCAGCATTAGCATCACCTGAGAACTTGTTAGGTATGCAAACTCTCCATTCTTGCCCGGAATCAACTGGACCAAAAACTCTGGGGGTGGGGCCCTGCGACGTAGTTGAACAAGCTCTCCAGGTGATTCTGATGCACACTCAAGCTTGCAAGCCATTAGAGTAAACAAACCTCGCAGCCACCCCTACTCCTTCCTTGACAAACCAGTTAGAGCCCATTTCAGCTTTACAGCTAGAAGTCAAGAGAAGAAAGTTGGTAGTACATGCTTTAAATCAAGCATCAGTTTTCAGTACTATTGACTCTATAGCTCTGTGTTTTGGGGTTTAAGGATGCTTCCTTGTCATTAATAAAGCCAATATTTGACCCTCTCTGCTATCATTATGTTTATATTCACTAGTTAGAATCAAGATGATAGGAGGAATAAATGTTTCATATTATCTAATCTTTGTCACATGGGGCATTGAGCAGAAAACCTTCTGAGAAAACACAAAAACAAAGCAAACACCAGTGACCGCTAATTGAGATCAAGACACAGTGAAATATGGGGACTTTTGAACTGTGGAGGTTACAGCAGCTTGACCACAGCAAGTACAAGCACTCACAGCTGTGGTGAGTTTTGTATTATGTAAAAGTGTCCCAAGTATCACTTAGAAGCAAAAATAAGCAGTGGTTTAGCATACAGCTGTTCAACGGCCTAAGGAGATAAACCTTGCTCTGCATTGCAGTCCAGAATTTAGGTCTCAAGGACAAAAGCAGATATTCCTATTGACTAGGAAACCTATCAACAGGCTGACAGATTTTTAAGAAACTGTACTTCCCCCAAAACAATCACCGCTTGTCCTCTAAACTGTCTCTTGACTGTTTTTGATGAGAGGTATGAATTTCAGGTGGAAGTAGCGAGAGATTTCATCTTCTTGAACTCTAAAATCATCTTGGATGGTGACTGAAGCCATGAAATCAGAAGTCGATTGATTCTTGGCAGGAAAGCTGGGACAAATTTAGTCAGTGTGTTCAAAAGCAGAGACACTGCTCTGTCGACAATGGTCCATATAGTCAAGGCTATGGCCTTCCCAGCGGTCACATACTCTTGTGAGAGCTAGACCATAAAGAAGGCAGCGAGTCAAAGAATTGATGCCTTCAAACTGTGGTGCTGGAGAAGACCCCTGAGAGTTCTTTGGACAGCATGGAGATCAAACCAGTCAATCTTAAGGGAAATCAACCCTGAATACTCATTGGAAGGACTGACGATGAAGCTGAAGCTCCAGTATTTTGATCACCTGGTATGAACAGCTGACTCATTGGAAAGTCCCTGATGCTGGGAAAGATTGAGGGCAGAAGGAGAATAGAGCATCAGAGGATGAGATGGCTGGATGGCATCACCAATGCAATGGACATGAACTTGGGCAAACTTTGGGAAATGGTAAGGGAGAAGGAGGCCTGGTGTGCTGAAGTCCATGGGATCATAAAGAGTTGGACACGATTGGGTGACTGAACAACAATGGATTTCAGAACTTCAGACTAACTCCAACCCATGATTAGTGTATTTTATCAGTTAGTAGTTAGCATGAGGGTAACAGCATCTCCTAAACAGGTGCAGCCAACTTAATGAAAACATTTCAGCCCCAAAGGTCAAGAAAGTTTAGAAATTTTTGTTTCTGGAGCAAATTCTCTAGGAGTTGAGACTTCTGAGAGACTCAAATAGGAGACTCATCATATTAAGAACATACTTTGTTCTCATAGTCAATTCAGAATTAGTAGAAAGATAGGGGAAAAAACTGCCCATTGAGCTAGAAAAAGAAGAATCTATCTCCTCAAAAGAAAGGTTAACTCACTGAAGTACAGATTATCAGGATATGATATGGAAAGGAAGAAAAACTAGAGATTATGCATTATGGAGTATGACTGGAGGAAGAAATCTAAGAAGAAAGGTTAGAGTGCAGTTCAGTTCAGTTGCTCAGTCGTGTCCGACTCTTTGTGACCCCATGAATTGCAGCATGCCAGACCTCCCTGTCCATCATCAACTCCTGGAGTTCAGTCAAACTCACGTCCATCGAGTTGGTGATGCCATCCAGCCATCTCATTCTCTGTTGTCCCCTTCTCCTCCTGCCCCCAATCCCTCCCAGCATCAGAGTCTTTTCCAATGAGTCAACTCTTCGCAATGAGGTGGCCAAAGTACTGGAGTTTCAGCTTTAGCATCATTCCTTCCAAAGAACATCCAGGACTGATCTTTAGAATGGACTGGTTGGATCTCCTTGCAGTCCAAGGGACTATCACAAGTCTTCTCCAATACCACAGTTCAAAAGCATCAATTCTTTGGCACTCAGCTTTGTTCACAGTCCAACTCTCACATCCATACATGACTACTGGAAAAACCATAGCCTTGGCTAGACAGACCTTTCTTGGCAAAGTAATGTCTCTGCTTTTGAATATACTATCTAGGTTGGTCATGACTTTCCTTCCAAGGAGTAAGTGTCTTTTAATTTCATGGGTGCAATCACCATCTGCAGTGATTTTGGAACCCCCCCCCAAAATAAAGTCTGACACTGTTTCCACTGTTTCCCCATCTATTTCCCATGAAGTGATGGGACCAAGTGCCATGATCTTTGTTTTCTGAACGTTGAGCTTTAAGCCAACTTTTTCACTCTCCTCTTTCATTTTCATCAAGAGGCTTTTTAGTTCCTCTTCACTTTCTGCCATAAGGGTGGTGTCACCTGCATATCTGAGGTTACTGATATTTCTCTAAGAGTGCAAACCACCATAATTACCCCTGACAGAGTCCAGATGCAGGAAAACTACACCCAACGATGCTCAGAAGGAGGATGCAGAAGACAACGCTCTTGCTGTGTTGCAGTAGCACAGGTTATCCCTTCGGTCAGAGAAACTCCAAAACGGAGGAAAGAGAAAGTTTAATGGAGGGGTACTTGGCAGAAATTGTTGGTCCTGACTAAGCCTCAGGGGCTCCAGCTATGAAATAGCAAAGCAGCTTCATTTACTTCAGGAGCTTGTGGATGGTGAGATATTGAGATATACGGAGATGTTAAGAAGAAACTTTGTAGAGGAGGAATCCATAGGTCTTCCAGCTGAAGAAAATTGTCATTGTGGCAAGAGCATAAAAATTGTTTGTGTTCTTGATGGAGATGGAAAACTACAGACAGAAAGAGTGAGAAAGAGAAAGACATCCTCTTTTTCAAAAGAATTCTGATCTCCTTGATCTATGGACTGAAACTTCAGTTTTCTTTTATTTTTAATATATTTTCTCTTTTCATTTCCCACTGTACTGATAGCATCCTTTATCTTGGGTTTGATACATGGATAGAGGAAAGTAGTCACAGAAGAGACATATTTTGGTTCATGAATAAATTTGTTGAAGCCTGCTAGAGAAAGGACAAGATGTTACACAGCTGACAATAGCTGGAAAGGATAACAAACCCTAGATGCTAATCTCTCCCAGCCTCTATCTTCCCTGCTATAGAGAAGGTGAGGGGAAGTGTTTGTCATTTTGAGGAGAGGAACATGAAAAGAAGGGCTTCCCAGGTGGCTTCCCAGTGGTAAAGAACATGCCTGCCAATGAAAGACACACAGGAGACATAGGTTTGATCCCTGGGTCAGGAAGATCCCTTGGAGAAGGAATTGGCCACCCACTCCAGTATTCTTGCTGGGAAAATCCCATGGACAGAGGAGCTGGCAGACTCTAGTCCGTGGGGTCACAAAAAATTAGACACAACTGAGTGAGCATGCGTGCATGCACACACATGAAAAGGAAAAGACGACAATAACTTTCAAGGAACCCAAACCACAGTGGCTGGTTATGAGCTGATATAGAAGTTTAGGACAGTCTAATGAATAGCTATGGAAGAATATTCTATTGGAAGAATAGCTGCGTCAAACCTAGACAGTGTTATTAAAAAGCAGAAACATCACTTTGCCTACCAATGTCAGTATACTCAAAGGTATGATTTGACTGACTCACTCAATGGATATGAGTTTGAAGAAACTCAGGGAGATAATGATGGACAGAGAAGCCTGGCCTGCTGCAGTTCATGGGGTTGCAAAGAGTCAGATATGACTTAGCGACTAAACAACAACGAAAACAAAATGAATTATCTTCTAAAGTTTTGGATGGTCAATCCCCAGCCAAAGTCCTTTAAATGAAATAACCCTTATCGTGCCTGTGTTTTCATTCTTTACAATACTCTCAGTTATGTATTGTTTTGATGAGCCATTTTCAATTTTCAGAGTTAATTTTTAATCTGTTCCTAATTAGGAGATATCTGATTGTTTAGAGTCATAAAGAGTTTATGACATTGCCATATCACTCTAGAAAGCCATAGAGGGTTTTTATTTGAATTTTATTATGTTAGCCCCCCTAACTAGGCATTCATTTCATACAGTGATCTTATGCATGTACCAACACATACAATATAGACTTTGGAAAGAAAGTTTTAGACAAATTTCTATGATAGTTGAAAATTATTTGAGATGATTGGAATCTTTAAAACAAATTATAGGAATACCCATGATCATATAGAAAGAAAAGAAAAAGGACCACAAATACGTCCACTAAAGTCACAAAAATTGTCATGCCAAATGGAAATATGAGTTGCTCTTTTCTTTCTATTACTTTGGAGCAAATAAACATTGAATGTACCCCTTAAATGACTCTTTTTACACAAATGTTCTTAGCTTTGTCAGAGTATGGGAATCACCAGGGAGCTTTACAAAGTACTGGTGGTTGGTCTTTTAAAAACACTGAGGTTATTCCTTTGTCCCTAAACATGATTTTATTGCAGTAGTTATTATACTTTATGTTCTTATCTATTTACTGTCTTTGCCCTCCAATTCCTAAGCACCTTGAGGTCTGGGACTTAGTGTCTTTTCATCTCTGATGCCTCTTTTATATAGTCTACTTTCTATGTTTTTATTATATGGTTGGATAACATTCATAATGGCTTTCGAGATGCTTTTCTGTTTCTAATGCAAAATTAGATGGTGGAGCTTCCTGTTTTCAGAATTGTTCTTCCTCTGTTTACTTTCAAATAATTACAATATCTTTCTCCTTTATCTCCTTAGCAAGCAGAATCAAACTATCATTTCCTTCTTAATGTCATATCGTCCTCTCTTAAGAGCTCTTTGGACTCACAAAGAAGTCAATAGAAGAAAAGAATGTTTGTTTTCTCAATCTTTCTTGAATATTCTAGTAGTTGTGATTTTTAGCCAATTGAATGTTAGTAGTCACTCTATACCTCAAATTTTAAAATCTGCTTCTCAAGCTTCACTGGTTTGCAAAAATTACAAATGCTTATGCTTTTATTAACTCAAGATCACTAAAAATCTACAAATTCAACTTTTTTTCACTAAGGGGAGCAATGTGATTCCCAGAAAAGCTGAACTTTTTACCTAAATAGGAGTTGCTTTCATAATATTAAGATAATATTTTAAATGTATGTTTGTTTGTACATATACACAGAAATAGATGATAAAGAGATATTATATAATTTCAAAAACAAAGAAAAGGATATATGTTTGTGAATTCCAAGTTCAGTGCCCATCTTATAATAAAAAGCTGTATAGGAAAATCCTATTCAAATTTCTAACCAGGCATATAAATTCTAGTTTACAGGAACTTGGAGCTAGGAGCTAATCTAAATATTTTGTTTGTTTTCATTTCTGTTGAAAGATTTCTGAAATGTACTATGCCACTGCTGCTGCTAAATCACTTCAGTTGTGTCCGACTCTGTGCGACCCCATAGATGGCAGCCCACCAGGCTCCCCTGTCCCTGGGATTCTCCAGGCAAGAACACTGGAGTGGGTTGCCATTTTCCTTCTCCAATGCATGAAAATGAAAACTAAAAAGTGAAAGTGAAGTCGCTCAGTCGTGTCCTATTCTTAGTGACCCCATGCACTGCAGCCTAGCAGGCTCCTCCATCCATGGGATTTTCTAGGCAAGAGTACTGGAATGGGGTGCCATTGCCTTCTCCGGAAATGTACTATATCATGCTATAAAAAACAAACAACATAGAAATAAAGCTTTTTTATTATTTATGATCATTACACATATCTAAAAAATACCCTAAGTGATTATGGACTGCAGATTCCTCATTTTGCAGGGGAAAACCTTGGTAGTTTAAGTGCAAAGTACATAGAAAATAGGTGACGGAGCCTTGATTAAACCTTTCTTCTGACTCTAATTCTGCTGCTCAAAGACACTGATGTTAGAAAGATTAATATTTTAGAGCTCCGCGATATAAGTTCTTTTAATAATGTGAAGCCATATATTTATATTCACCCGTATCTATAATTATTCTGCCAAATTTTGTTTCAATTAATCATTGTGTCATTTTTAAGGAAGAAAAAAGGTGTGATTTTTTTTTTCTGAAATTTCTACTTCAGTGCAACTCCAGACTTAACATTTCCCCAAATCCCTAACTCTTCATTAAAATACAGATGAAGATATGGCATGGAACATTGAGGAGGCTCTGAACAAAGGAAGTTGTTTGCCTATCAGGATGAATTTTTGATAAATACATGCAAATCGATTAGCATTGATGAATTTGATCATGACCTATTACAGGCTTCATTCAGATTTGAAAACATGGTAGCAGCAGCATCTGTCTGGAGGTAAAAGAAAAGGCCGACCTTCTCTTATGATCTGTATCAACTGCAGAAGCCCATTGCTCAGCTGATGCTTCATTCTGAAGGAGTTTAAATTTTATCTGCAGGCTGCCTTCACCAGCTTCTTACCCTTTCCTTCTCCCTTTTCTGTATTTACCCAGGGGGCAAGATGACTAGGTCTTACAGGATAGGAAGTAAAGAGGAGGTTTCCCCCCTGAAATAGTGAACACTAGAAGGCACTGGGAAAAATGTATCAGCAGAGTCCCTAAACTGTAATGAGGGCCTCCTGTATGAGAATCATTTGAGGTCTCCAGCAAAATCAGTTGTTTTGTGCTCATCTGACATCTGAATCAGAATCTCTGAACATTAGACTCAAGAGTTTACATTTTAATGAGCTCACAGATAATTCTAACACACCCTGCTGAAGAACAAGGACACAAAGTTTGACAAGGGATTTAAAATAATGTTATAGCAGAAATATGCACAGCTTCTAAGTTTACATCTTGATGAATTTTCAGAAATTGAACACATCCAGGAAACCAGCACCCACATCCAGACAAAATTTCCCCCCAAATTTTGTTATAACATAAGTAGTCTCTGCATCAAAACCAAGAGGAATTTTCAGATATGAATCATTATATGGAGAAACTCAAAAAAATACAAATGAAATTTTAAAAGATATTCCAGTTGAGTAAAATAATATTAAAATGCTTAGGCACAAAATACATGTCCAAATATTAATTGCTTAACTGTATAGTAACAACAATTAAATCAATGATATAGCAAAAGATACAACAAAAACTTATTCATAATAGCAACTAAGAAGATAAGACTTAATAGTAAACATAAATAAGAATATTATAGTCCTTTAAAAATAATATAATTTCATCTAAGAAAAATAACAAAAAATCTTGACCAAACACAAACTTTTATGTTACTGAAATGCATAAATATTTAAAAAATAATGATTAAAAATAATAATAATGATTCAGTTGAACTAAATTTGTATGAAAATCTCAGTAAAATTTCACTATTTTAAGTTGAACTAAATTCCTATGAAAGTCCAGTAAAATTTTCCTCTGAACCAGAGAAAATTATTCTGAAATTCATCTGGAAGGCCAAAAAAAGGCACATTTTGAAGTTATAAATTAAAATAATTAAAATAAATCTTATTCTACTAGGTAAATAAACATATGAAAATGTCATGAATGGAAGCATTGACAAACTAGCAAAAATAATATATAGGCAATGGAACAGAATACATCTCTTCAAAATAGTCCCAACTCTAGTAGTTTTCACAAACAGGTAAAGAAGTCACCTGGGGGACTAGGAAACATTGCTGACTCTGGATCCCACCATAGATTTTGAAAATCAAGTGTATTCCTGCATGATCCAACCTCCTGGATAACAATAATAACAGAGAAAATGGACTAAGTTGACTTTCTTGATGTCTCTAATCCCAGAGTAACTCTTAAAAGGAGATGTATAAGGAGAGTGAGATGCTGCCTTTTCTAAGAACATGAATTCTTGGTATAGAGGAGATGAGGATAAGCAACTAGATGGTTCGTAAACTACACTAACCTGATGAAGGATGTCTCTAGGCTTACATAATGCTGAAGGAGTGCTTGAATGGCTGTGGCTGAGTCCATTGTCTCTGTACTTATTGGAACACTACTTATTGGAACTGGACTGTACTTATTGGAACATTAAAAGGAAACATTTGGGGTCCTCTTTATATATATTAATCCAAACTTTCATGTTTATTCTCATTTATACTGCCTTCCCATTAAGTAAAACACTAAGGCAGTTTTATGATTCTACCAAGTGTAGTCATATGGCTTCCAGGACTTTTCATTATCACATCATTTAAGGGACTGAATTATAATCACTATCATGGACTTCCCTGGTGACTCGGATGGTAAAGAATCTGCCTGCAATGAAGGAGATCTGGGTTCAATCCATGGGTTGGGAAGATCCCCTGGAGAAAGGAATGACTACCCACTCCAACACTGCTGCCTGGAAAGTTTAATGGACAGAGGAGCCTGGTAGGCTATAGTCCATGAAGTTACAAAGAGTCAGACATGACTGAGCAACTTCAGACACATACACACACACACACACACACACACACACACAACATGGGCTAAAATAACAAGCACTTACATAGTCCTTCCTTTGTCATAATTCAAACTCCAGTTGGATTTTTTTTAATGTATGCAAACCATATTAAGCACAGTAGTCATGAATATGCACAGAACCAGAGTTTGCTTTCTACTTTATCATACTAATGATTTAAATGGATCGATTTAGATTTTTCAACACTTCAAACTGGAATAACTGTTTGGAATTTTACAAATAANATTTAAATGGATCGATCTAGATTTTTCAACACTTCAAACTGGAATAACTGTTTGGAATTTTACAAATAATTATGTTATCATGCTCCATCAGACAATATACTAAAATTTAGATAAAAAAGAGATCAATAAAAATATAGTATCCCATAGGAAAACATGAAGTAAATATGAGTATCCTAAAACTTCATACATCTAAAACTTCTGTCATCATAAAAACAGTGAAAGATCTTGCCAAGAAACAAGTGAAAGATTGGACTTCTTTAAAATCTGAAAAAAAAATCATTTTAGAAGAAAGTAAACTATGTACATTTTTACTTAAAATAGCATTGGCAGAAAATTTTTATCATAATTATTATAGAGTATATACTAATTAACAAGAAAAATAATTTGGCAATATGTAAAAAAATAGTTAATAGTCTCTCACTTGTAGCCCATAATTCCACTTCCAGGAATCAGAAGGAAGGCAGAATGCATAAAATTGTTATGTCCCAAACACCTTTTTAAGCATATAGTATCCTATGGCCAGACAGGGTTCCAAAATCACCCTGACAGTTAACAGGCTATGAAGCCAAGAGGGGTGGGGCTGGGCTAACAGGAAAATGATCGGAGAGTAAACTGAAATCAGGAACCAAGAAGACAGTCTAATAGGAACACCCTACAAAGGGTGTGATTTCCATCAAGTGGCAGACACCCATTGAGCTACTGGTTCTATACTTGGAGGCACTGAGAATTTGATCTCCCTGACAGTGTTACCAGCCACGCGCTCTTTCCCTGTTGTCAGAAGGATAGGAAGGAGGGAGAAAAAAGTGAGGTGGAAAATATGAGGCACCAGGTTGATACCTGTAGAGTGTTGGGCATGAGAGTTTTTAAAAGGGCCCTGTGATTTTGCACAGGATGGGAGGGGAGGCTGGGGAGGGCCCTGGAGACCCTGAGCTGTTTAGAAGGAAAGAAGAGTTTAAGGGTATTATCCTGTTTGGATGGAACTACAAGGATTTTAATTTCTTCTTTCTACACTTCAAGGTTAAAAAAATGTTTTAGCAATGTCCATTTTATATTTTTATAATCAGAAAAATAATTTAACTTGTTTTAAATTATTCTTCCACATTTACCTTGAAATTTTAATTCTCCTCTGGTATTCCTTAGGAAAGAGAATAATATGAAATAACGTTCTGTTAGAGGTTAAGCACTTATACTACGAAAGGGCAATAACCACAGAAGGATGTTTTCTCTTTTTATCATATTCTGTGCTACTAAAAGTCCTATGAAAATGCTAGACACGAGGCAGTAAATATAATTTCTTTTCTATCTAGGTCCTATTCACACAAAAACCTTTCTGTTTGTATTTTCCAAGGACAATATTTGGGAAGGTAATAATAGAGAGGTAAGAGAGCAAATGCATATTTTAAATAGGATTATGAGAAATGTTTTGTTCAGTAAATACAAGCAAAAGAAAAGCCCCAAGGCACTGGAGCAATATATTGTAGAAAACGCAATGAAAGATCCATATATAACCCATAGTCTTCAGGAGCTAATATTTAAAATATTTTATTTTCTATACATTTAATCAGCTAATTGAAACATTACTGACAAAAGTCCATAAAGTCAAAGCTATGGTTTTTCCAGTAGTCATGTATGGATGTGAGAGTTGGACCATAAAGAAAGCTGAGCACCAAAGAATTGGTGCTTTTGAACTGTGGTGTTGGAGAAGACTCCTGAGAGTCCCCT
Organism: Redunca redunca; assembly: GCA_006410935.1. Lineage (NCBI taxonomy): Eukaryota > Metazoa > Chordata > Mammalia > Artiodactyla > Bovidae > Redunca > Redunca redunca. The sequence goes on from SJYQ01003204.1 coordinate 86,406, forward strand.
GGACTGCAAGGAGATCAAACCAGTCAATCCTAAAGAAAATGAATCCTGAATATTCGTTGGAAGGACTGACATTGAAGCTGAAGCTCCAATACTTTGGCCACCTGAGTGAAGAACTGACTCACTGGAAAAGACCCTGATACTGGGAAAGATTGAAAGTGGGAGGAGAAAGGGATGACAGAGGATAAGATGGTTGGATGGCATCACTGACTTCATGGACATGAGTTTGAGCAAACTCTGGGAAATGGTGATGAACAGGGAAGCCTTGCGTGCTGCAGTCCATGGGGTCGCAAAGAGTTGGACATGACTGAGTGACTGAACTGAACTGAGACATTGAGATTTCTGTAAATTTAACACTGTAAAAAAAAAGCAACATGAGATAAAGCTTTCTTTGGGAGAAAATAAATAATTTAACAAAACAATGGAATAGATCATTATGTAAGATAATAAAAAGGTAGAAAAGTCTCATTTAAAATATATTGGCTATAAGTTATTTTATAATTATGTTTAGAGAAGACATATGCAAAACTTGCTTCTTTCTCACTGCTAAATGGACCCTAGATTGGCCTCTATGGTATTATGATTTATAATAAGAAATACACAGCCTTCATCCTATTTCTGGTACAAAGCTCCTAAAATTTTATGTGATAAGTACAGTAAAGTATCTTTTGATATACGTAAGAAGCCCATCTCAACAACACCTAAGTTTATACTAATGATGTGAATTTTGGAAAGTACTTATGGATGGGGCTTCCCAAGTGGCTCAGTGGTAAAGAATCTGCTGGCCAATTCAGGAGTCGAAGGTTTGATCCCTGGATTGGGAAGATCCCCTGGAGGAGGAAGTGGCAACCCACTCCAGTGCTCTTGCCTGAAGATTCCCATGAACAGAAAACCTGGTGAGTACAGTCCTTGGCGTTGCAAAGAGTCAGACATAACTTTAGTGATGGAGCACTAATGAATGGGGCCTGGGTGCCAGGGGAACCAACCATGTGACTAAAGAGTTAAAACTTTCAGGGCCACTCCCTAAACTCTGGGGAGGGAACAGAGGCTGGAAATCAAGTCCAATCACTGATGGCTATATGCTGCTAAGTCACTTCAGTCGTCTCTGACTCTGTGCGACCCCATAGATGGCCTCCTACCAGGTTCTTCTGTCCCTGGGATTCTCCAGGCAAGAACACTGGAGTGGGTTGCCATTTCCTTCTCCAATGCATGAAAGTGAAAAGTGAAAGTGAAGTCGCTCAGTCGTGTCTGACTCTTAGCGACCCCATGGACTGCAGCCTACCAAGCTCCTCCATCCATGGGATTTTCCAGGCAAGAGTAGTAGAGTGGGGTGCCATCGCCTTCTCCAATGGCTATATAGTGGGAGGTAATATCATCAAAATGGTGGCATAGGTGTTCCTGACTTCAGTTCCCCTCATAAGAACACCAAATAGCAACTATCCACAGACAAGACAGCACTGTGAAAATTCCAGAATGTGATGGTTGAGGCTGAAGCACCCACTCTGGATCACAGAGACTGAGAAGGACCATATTAGATGAACAAGGAGAACAGCTATTTCTAACCACATCATCCCTCTCCTAGACTGGCAGAGAGTGCAGAGAAAGGTTCCCCCACCCCCCAATCCCATTTCTAACTCCAGGGTCTATGATTTCCTCTAGTGGGATAAAGAGAGCTCAAGGTGGACATCCAGTTCCCCCAGCATTGCAGGTCTCAATCTGGGAGGCCCATTTGGGTCTTACCTCATAAAGATTACAAGGGCTTGACTTACTGGATCAGATACGGTAGGGCCTTCAACAATCCATGCTCCAATCTGCGTGGACTGAGTTTCTCCATCAGTGCTGAATAGAGATCTCAGCCAGTGGATCTAGGTCCCAGTTACAGAGCCAATCCAGGGGTCCGATCTGGCTAGGGAACTGGGTGTACAGTCCTTCCTGATTCTTCCTGATTTAGGGCACAAAACAAGTCTAAACAAACTTAAGAAGTTTGAAATCATATATGCACTTTTTCCAACCACAATTTCTTGACACTAGAAATTGATAACAGAAGGACAACTGGAAAATTCACAAACTGAGGAAGAAGGAATACTCCCAAACTCATCTCACAAGGCTAGCATTTCTTTTAATGCTAAAGCTATGTGAGGATTCTACAGGAAAAGAAAACTATAGGCCAATATTTCTGTTGAATACAGATAGAAAAATTCTCAACAAAATATCAGCAAACCAAATTCAATAGTACTTATGAATGATCTAAACCATGAACAAGGTGTATACATCCCTGGGCATGGGGTGGTTCAAAATATGCAAATCAATAAATATGATACATTACATTAATAGGAGGAAAATATGTTACATGATTATTTCAATAGATGTAAACAACCCACTCCAGTGTTCTTGCCTGGAGAATCCCAGGGATCGGGGAGCCTGGTGGGCTGCCATCTATGGGGTCACACAGAGTCGGACACGACTGAAGTGACTTAGCAGCAGCAACAAACAAGCATTAGTCTTTCAGTTGTGTCCAACTCTTTGCAACCCCATCACCTTTAGCCCACCACGCTCCCCTTGTCCATGGGATTCTCCAGGCAAGAATAATGGAGTGAGTTGCCATTCCCTTCTCCAGGGGATAATCCCGACCCAGGGACTGAACCCAAGTCTCCTGCATTGCAGGCAGATTTTTTACTGTCTTTGACAAAATGGTACTTACAAATAGGATGGAGAAAGAAGAGATCAGGAAATTAGTATTATAGGTCAAGGAAATGAGAGCAAAGAGTGACTTGCTAAGGAATGAAAGAACTTCACTTTCACAGGAGTATGAGAAGTATTTATAGTTTTTTTATGGGACTGGCAAAAAGAGAGTCTGACAAAATTAACCAAAGCTAGAAGACACATTTTAAAGCATGTCAAGGAGTTTGACTTTATCTCGAGAGCAATGGAAGGTCAGAGAAACAATTTAAGAAGGAAGGTGTGATATAAAAATGTATTTAATGATAATAAAAGTAATAAGAGCTGCCATTTAATCCTTCCTGGGATAAACATTCAATATATATCAACTGCTTTTTTAAATTAATTTTTATTGAAACATAGTTGCTTTACAATGTTGTGCTAGCTTCTTGCTATATATCAAAGTGAATCAGTCATATGTATAAATATATCCACTCTTTTTTAGATTGCCTTCCCATTCCCACAGAGCACTGAGTAGAGTTCCCTGTTCTATATGGTAAATTCTCATTAGTTATCTAATGTATATACATAGTGGTGTATATATGTCAGTCCCAATCCCCCAATTCATCCCACTTCCCTGTTCCTCTTCTTGGTAAGCATAATTTTGTTCTCTACATCTGTGACTCTGTTTCTTCTTTGCAAATAAGTTCACCTCTACCATTTTTTCTAGACGCCATATATAAGCAATATCATACAATGCTTGTTTTTCTTTTTCTGATTTACTTCACTCTTATGACAATCTCTAGGTCCATCCATGTCTCTGCAAATGGACTAACTTTGTTCCTTTTTATGGCTGAGTAATATTCCATTTTGTGTATGTACCACATTTTCTTTACCTATTTCTCTACCAATGGACATTTAGGTTGCTCCCACGTCCTGACCATTGTAAATAATGCAGCGATGAACACAAAGGTGCATGCATCCTTTCAAATCATGGGTTTCTCCCAATATATGCCTAGGAGTGGGATTGCTTGGTCATATGGTAGCTCTTGACTGTGTGGATCACAACAAACTATGGAAAATTCTTAAAGAGATGGGAATACCAGACCACCTTACCTGCCTCCTAAGATGTCTGCATGCAGTTCAAGAAGCAACAGTTAGAACTGGACATGGAGTAACAGACTGATTCCACACTGGGAAAAGAATACGTTAAGGCTGTATACTGTCACCCTGTTTATTTAACTTATATGCAGAGTACATCATGCAAAATGTCAGCTGGATGAAGCATAAGCTGGAATCAAGATTGCCAGGAGAAATATCAATAACTTCAGACATGCAGACTGTCCATGAACAGAAAGCAAAGAACTAAAGTGCCTCTTGTTGAAAGTGAAAGAGCAGAATGAAAAAACTGGCTTAAAACTCAACATTCAAAAAATGAAAATCATGGAATCCAGTCACATCACTTCATGACAAATAGATGGGGAAACAGTGGAAACAACGAGAGACTTTATTTTTCTGGGCTCCAAAATCACTGCAGATAGTGACTGCAGCCATGAATTTAAAAGATACTTGCTCCTTGAAAGAAAACTATGACAAACCTAGACAGTATATTAAAAAGCAGAGATATTACTTTGCTGACTAAGGTCTGTCTAGTCAAAGCTATGGTTTTTCCAGTGATCATGTATGGATGTGAGAGTTGGACTATAAAGAAAGCTGAGTGCTGAAGACTTTTGAGCTGTGGAGTTGGAGAAGACTCTTGAGAGTCCCTTAGACTGCAAGGAGATCAAACCAGTCAATCCTAAGGAAATCAGTCCTGATTATTCATTGGAAGGACTGATGTTGAAGCTGAAGCTCCAATACTTTGTCCACCTGATGTGAAGAACTAACTCCTTAGAAGAGACCCTGATGCTGGGAAAGATTGAAGGCAGGAGAAGTGGACTACAGAGGATGGCATCACCAATTTGATGGACATGAGTTTGAGCAACTTCCAAGAGTTGGTGATGGATGGGGAGACCTGGCGTGCTACAGTCCATGGGGTTGCAAAGAGTCAGACACAAATGACTGACTGAACTGAATTGATGGTAGCTCTATTTTAAATTTTTTAAGGAACCTTCATACTGTTGTCCATAGTGGCTGTACCAATTTACATTCCCAACAACAGTGTAGGAAGGCTCCCTTTTTTCCACACCCTCTCCAGCAGTTATTGTTTGTAGACTTTTTGATGATAGCCATTCTGACATGAATGAGGTGATACGTCATTGTAGTTTTGATTTGCATTTCTCTAATAATTAGCAACATTGAACATGTGCCTTTTTACATACCTCTTGGCCATCTGAATGTCTTTGGATAAATGTCTGTTTAGATCTTCTGTCCATTTTTTTATTGGGTTGTTTGTTTGTTTTTGATATTGAGCTACATGAGCTATTTGTATATTTGGAGATTAATACCTTGTCAGTTGCTTCATTTGCAAATATATTCTCCCATTCTGAGGGTTATCTTTTTTTGTTGCTTATGGTTTCTTTTGCTATGCAAAAGATTTTATGTTTTATTGGGTCCTATTTGTCTATTTTTGTTTTTATTTTCATGCTCTAGATGGTGGGCCTAAAAAGATCTTGTGATATATGTCTGCCTATATTTTTCTCTAAGAGTTTTATAGTTTCCAGTCTTACATTTAGGTCTCTGATCCATTTCAGACATCAACTCCTTTAATCTTTGCTACAGTAATATTATTCCCATTTTCTGGATGAGTAAATTAACTCTTGTGGAGGAGGTGTGGCCAGTGTTCACAGCTAGAATGTGACTCGGCACAACTCAAACCCAAATTTGTCTGACCGTAGGGAAAATCAGGGGGAACAGCAAAATCCATATTAGGTCAACCCATCAGAAATTGCCAAAAACTACATCAGATGGGTGAATCTAATTGTCTTATAAAATCCCCACATCTTCTGAAATTAAATTTCATTTTCATAAATGGAGATGCCAGATGCACATATCTAAAGAACAGAGATGTCATTTGAAATTCTCAGTCCAACTTATTTTGGCAGTCTTATACTTTTGCAGATTTAAACCCAAAGGTCCCTGGCTTAATTCTCTACTTTCTCTGCTTCTGCCATTCCAAGTCTATTTTTGGTCTCTTGATTTCTTCAGTTCCCTATCATCCAGGAGCCTGCTGACTCTCCACATGTGTTTCAGGATCTTTGACTTTCCTGCATTTTCCCTGATGTCTCTATTCTCAATTTGTTCTTTACAGATTGCAAAAAGGCTACTTGCAGAACAGATCTTAGCAACATTATGCCACAATCTAAAGAACCATACAGAGATCCCTTGGGGGTGATGCTCTCCCACTGCCTTTTTCAGAGTTCTACACGTTGCAGCTTTACCATCTCTGTATCCATTGCAGATTTCAGCATCCAAACCCAGATGGAGAGAGTAAGAGATATGAGGGCATTGTAAGTTGGCATTTGAACCTTACTTTACTTCCTAAGCAAGACTGCTGACTACTTATAAATATCAGCAGATAATATTCCATTAGACTTTAATCCTTGAGACTCATTTGAAATTCTAAGCAAGGTTGGGCTATTTGATTGAACTGCTGGTAGACAGGACCTAAGTCTGGCCTTCATTTTGATATAGGCCCTTGACAATTAGATCAATAACCCTATTCTCCTCCTTCATTGCTATTCCTTTCCTTCATTTGTCCTCTGTCTCTGCAAAATGCTTCCACTAAGAATGTTCTCAACTAAAATATTCTGCATCAGTAGTTTGCAAACCTAGCCACCTCAGATAACTTCATTGTTTTGGTGAAACTTATACATGTTTATTGTATTGTAATTAAATCAAGAAATAGACATAAAGAGAAGGAAAAAATTAACAAAATAAGTGAAATAACATTATAGAATTTATATTAAATGCTTATCATTCTAGGCATCTCTTGATGAATATTGGCAAATCAAAGAAGGAACAGATAGATGAAGTGGATAAAGAAGCTGGTACATAGAAATATGGATAAGTGAAAAGATCAGTAGATAGTTGGACTAAAAGACAAAGTAATTTTATAAAAAGTTGATCACCCTATACATGCTACTTTTTTTTAAAAATGTTAGATTTAACTTTTGCATTTAACAGAGAAGAAATCTAAAACAAGCTGAAGAAACTGCTGAAACTTAAACATATGTTTCTTTGTTTCAATACACAATTTTCTTACTTTTTTATGAATAAAAACATAGACATGGGGCAATACTAAACATTTAGAGTTATGATTTCTTTTAAATGACATGTTTCAATTTTAGATGAAATAATTTACTCTGCTTTTAAAAACAAGGAAATTAGCACACTTCAGTCTTCTCTTCCACCCTCCTCATTTTGGTTTAATTTTTTATATTACAGGGTTAATAGCACTTATATTCTATTCTGTAACCATAGTTCCTTCATTTACTTAGTCTGTGTCTGTTTTAAGTAGATGCAAAGATAACCCCCAGGCCTTTCAGCACACTTTTCTATAGTAAGTTATTGATTGAATGGATTTAATCATTAATTTTTTAAAAAGAAGGACTCATAATTCCTGTATTCTATGAATTTGTACATGCTTGCAAATGTCAGTATATTGCCTTTTGTACTGTTGAAGTGAATTAAGTTACTGGCTGAATCTCTTTTTTGGTAAATGCTGTAGTTATCCTCTACCATTTCCTGGAATAGAGTGGTGGTTTAATTCTTCAGTGTTTTCTCCATTTCTATGAGGCCATCAGGGCTGTTCATCCATGTTCCAGTTTGTAACTCTAAGGAGTTAAAAAACAATTACTAATTTAAACCAGATAGTTGAGAGTATATTTATCAAGGTAGGTATATATTAGGCATAATCTTTAAATTTTTGACATTCAGTTCATCAACCTCTGTTTACAGTTTTGTTTTGTTTCCACTAATGTAAGATGCTGACAAAGTGACCTCTGGGGAAAAAAATTGCTTTTTTATTTGATAGTTTAAGCCCATTTACTAAACAATTGAAAACAACTTGGTCACCTAAAACATTTTTATTACTCTCTTTTCTTAGAACTGTGTAAGTAAATTGCTGAGGAAAATGTTCAAATAACCTGAGATTTTTTTTTTCCAATTATAGAAGGTGACTTGCACTTTCTACTACAATGTTTAAAGAATGATGTATTTTACTTTAATGCTCAATAACTGAACTAAGGCATGTCTTGGTATTGATTATTTTATAACATTTTACTGAGATTTATCTTTCAATTTTCATATTCAGTTTTACCATCAATTCAGGGAATTTTACTTTCTTTTAAATATTATGTTCCATAATTTAGCAGAAAACATTTTCCTGTTTGTATGTTCTCTGTTGTGTATCTTATGTCTGTCCTATTGCTTTGATATCTTTGTTCATTTCTTTGTGTTCATGGTAATTATATTAAGACTTTCTTCCTTGAAATACTTCAGTTCCATTTTAATGCAATTTGTTTTGATGTTTACTATTTGTAATTCATCATTTCGGTTCTCTAAAGTTGGATTTTGGATCAAAGGTTTTCCTGATTTTTATAAATTTTCTTTAGATTTTATTTTAATGTTTTTTTTCCTCTTGGACCTCAACCATTGATTTATTAAATTTGTTCTTTTAGTAACTTCTCTTATGATGCAAGACATTAATTAGGACTTTTCTTCTGTTACTCAATTCAGTTCAGTTCAGTTACTCATTCATGTCCAGCTCTTTGCGATCCCATGAACTGCAGCACACCAGGCCTCCCTGTCCCAGAGAAGGCAATGGCATCCCACTCCAGTACTCATGCCTGGAAGATCCCACGGATGGAGGAGCCTGGTAGGCTGCAGTCCATGGGGTCGTGAAGAGTCGAACACCACTGAGTGACTTCACTCTCCCTTTTCACTTTCATGCATTGGAGAAGGAAATGGCAACACACTCCAGTGTTCTTGCCTGGAGAATCCCAGGGATGGGGGAGCCTGGTGGGCTGCCGTCTATGGGGTGACACAGAGTCAGACAGGACAGAAGCAACTTAGCAGCAGCAGCAGCAGGCCTCCCTGTCCATCACCAACTCCCGGAGTTCACTCAAACTCATGTCCATCGAGTCAGTGATACCATCCAGCCATCTCATCCTCTGTTGTCCCCTTCTACTCCTGCCCCGAATCCCTCCCAGCATCAGAGTCTTTTCCAGTGAGTCAACTCTTCACATGAGGTGGCCAGAGTATTGGAGTTTCAGCTTTAGCATCAGTCCTTCCAGTGAACACCCAGGACTGATTTCCTTTAGAATGGACTGGTTGCATCTCCTTGCAGTCCAAGGGACTCTCAAGAGTCTTCTCCAACACCACAATTCAAAAGCATCAATTCTTCGGCACTCAGCTTTCTTCACAGTGCAACTCTCACATCCATACATGACTACTGGAAAAACCATAGCCTTGACTAGATGGACCTTAGTCGGCAAAGTAATGTCTCTGCTTTTCAATACACTATCTAGGTTGGTCATAAGTTTTCTTCCAAGGACTAAGCGTCTTTTAATTTCATGGTTGCAGTCACCATCTGCATTGATTTTGGAGCCCCCAAAAATAAAGTCTGACACTGTTTCCACTGTTTCCCCATCTATTTCCCATGGAGTGATGGGACTGGATGCCATGATCTTCGTTTTCTGAATGTTGAGCTTTAAGCCAAATTTTTCACACTCCTCTTTCACTTTCATCAAGAGGCTCTTTAGTTCCTCTTCACTTTCTGCCATAAGGGTGGTGTCACTGCATATCTGAGGTTCTTGATATTTCTCCTGGCAATCTTGATTCCAGCTGTGCTTCTTCCAGCCCAGCGTTTCTTATGATGCACTCTGCATATATGTTAAATAAGCAGGGTGACAATATACAGCCTTGNCCTTGATGTACTCATTTTCCTATTTGGAACCAGTCTGTTGTTCCATGTCCAGTTCTAACTGTTGCTTCCTGACCTGCATATAGGTTTCTCAAGAGGCAGGTCAGGTAGTCTGGTATTCCCATCTCTCTCAGAATTTTCCACAGTTTATTGTGATCCACGAAGTCAAAGGCTTTGGCATAGTCAATAAAGCAGAAATAGATGTTTTTCTGGAACTCTCTTGCTTTTTCCATGATCCAGTGGATGTTGTCAATTTGATCTCTGTTTCCTCTCCCTTTTCTAAAACCAGCTTGAACATCTTGAACATCTGCTGAAGCCTGGCTTGGAGAATTTTGAGCATTACTTTACTAGCGTGTGAGATGAGTGCAACTATGTGGTAGTTTGAGCATTCTTTGGCATTGCCTTTCTTTGGGATTGGAATGAAAACTGACCTTTTCCAGTCCTATGGCCACTGCTGAGTTTTCCTAATTTGCTGACATATTGAGTTCAGCCTTTCACAACATCATCTTTCAGGATTTGAAATAGCTCAACTGGAATTCCATCACCTCCACTAGCTTTGTTTGTAGTGATGCTTTCTAAGGCCTACTTGACTTCACATTCCAGGATGTGTGGCTCTAGGTGAGTGATCACACCATTGTGATTATCTGGGTCATGAAGAATTTTTTTGTAGTTCTTCTGTGTATTCTTGCCACCTCTTAATACCTTCTGCTTCTGTAAGGTCCATACCATTTCTGTCCTTTATCACGCCCATCTTTACAGGAAATGTTCCCTTGGCGTCTCTAATTTTCTTGAAGAGATCTCTAGTCTTTCCCATTTTGTTGCTTTCCTCTATTTCTTTGCATTGATCACTGAAGAAGGCTTTCTTATCTCTCCATGGTGTTCTTTGGAACTCTGCATTCAGATGCTTTTGTTACTACTGCTGTTGCTGCTGCTAAGTAGCTTCAGTCATGTCCAACTCTGTGCAACCCCATAGACGGCAGCCCACCAGGCTTCCCCGTCCCTGGGATTCTCCAGGGAAGAAGACTGGAGTGGGTTGCCATTTCCTTCTTCAACACATGAAAGTGAAAAGCAAAAGTGAAGTCGCTCAGTCGTGTCCGACCCTCAGTGACCCCATGGACTGCAGCCTTCCAGGCTCCTCCTCCGATGGGATTTTCCAGGCAAGAGGACTGGAGTGGGCTGCCATCGCCTTCTCCAGCTTTTGTTACTAGATTATGTTTTATCTTCAACCAGGCACTCTATCCGCATTTTCTATTCTCTCTTTCTCTCTAAGGAAAAGAGGTACTGATGTATTTACACTTCAGTTTGCTCATGCTAAACTGAGAAAATCTATAACCTGCCTATCTGAAATTAAATTAAACCTATAATTTAATTATTAATTATAATATTGTTAATTATTCATCTATGTTAATATAGCCCATCCACTCTACTCTAGCTTGAGTTCATGAGACAAAAAAAGATAAATGTCCATTCAGAGCTTGTATGAGATATTTAGGAGAAGTCCATTTTTTTCTTCAAAGATTTTATTAAATGTTCCTTATAAGTAATTTACAGTTTCATATGTTTGTGTGTGCTTGTGTTGGGCACAAAAACAATAACCTACTCCAAAATGGTAAACCTTCAGGATTTAGATCATTTTTCTCCTTCAATTCAGAGTTACAGGTTTCCTCAAAGACACTTTTCATTTTCCCATTGTATTCACCTGTTTCCAGTGGTTCATTTTTTAAAATCAGAGATATATTGTTCTTGTTTAGTTGCTAAGTCATTCCCAACTCACTGCAATCCCATGGACTGTAGCCCACCAGGGTCCTCTGTAAGAATACTGGAGTGGGTTGCTGTCTCCTTCTCCCAGGAGATCTTTCTGACCTAAGGATCAAACCTGTGTCTCCTGCTTTGGAAGGCACTGAGCTACCTGGGAAGCCCGCATCAGACACATAGGTCTACCCAATAAATTTGGATTTGTATACTGGTGGTGGAGAACAGAATCTGTACTTCTCATCAGATTTGGAAAACTTTATTCATTTATTTAAATATTTTTATGCCTCCTTCTCTTGCTGGGACTCTAATCACAAATATTTTAGCTCACTTGGTGTTGTCACATGTTTTTAAGCTCTGCTGATGTTTTAGTCTTTTTTTTCTTTTTATGTTTCAATATGGAGATTTTTATATTGATATAGTTTTAAATCTACTGGCTTTTCCCCATAGTACTGTTTAATCTGCTCTCAATTCCACCCAGTGTGTTTTTCATCCCAGGCAGTGTATCTAATCTCCAGAAATTTGATTTTCATCTTCTTTAGGTTTTCTATGTCTTTCTTTACTATGCTCACACTTTCTGCTACCTTCTGTAACATATATTTATCCGTTCAAGAGTATATTTAAGTAAGTTTTAATGTCCTTTTGTGTTGTCTATCTTCTGTTACATTTTGAAGTCTCTTTCTCTTGATTGATTTTCTTCTCTCATTATATTGCTTCTTGACTTGGGAGGCAAATTTTTTTAGATGTCAGAAGTATAAATTTTATGGTGTTGGGCATTGGATTTGGTCACAGTTCTTTAAATATTTTTTTAGGGATTTATTTTGGGCCACAGTTAAGTTAGTTTGAAATAATAACCTTTTGAGGCTTGTGTTTAAGCATTCTAAGACAGGGAGGCCTGGCGTGCTGTGATTCATGGGGTCGCCAAGAGTCGGACACGACTGAGCAACTGAACTGAACTGAACTGAAGACAGGTAGAGATCAGTCTTTAGTCTAGGACTAATCTGTATCTTAAATTGAGGCAATACTCTTCTAAGAACTTTACTTAACCACATCTATGTTAAGAGGTCTTTCCATCTTTGCTTGGGAACTATTCCTGGCCCAGTGTGGTGTGATTCTTCGACATGCCCGACATGTTTCTTTATATTGGCTCTTTGGCCAACACTGAGTGATTTCCTTATATGCATGTTTTTGTCATCAATACTTTGCTCTTGATGTGATCTGCGGTTCTCTCCAGATCTCTTGAGAACTCTTTGTCTCTGCTTCTGTTTACATTTCCTTCCCATCACCACAGGCTGGATATTCTCTGTAGACAGTGGGCTGGGACAATCACAAGGCTCACTTCATTTATTTTGGCTTCCCTCTAAAGTCACTGTACTATGCTGGCTATTTTCTGATGTCTAAAAGCAGTTTTTTCATGCATGCTGGTTGTTTTGTTAATCATTTAAAGCAGGCAGGTAGATCCTGTCCTTGTTACTTCACCATGTCTGGAAGCAGAAGTCCTCTCACAATACATTTTTAACAAACTGTGCAAAGGGCACTTGTTTTGGGCTGAACTATTGTGCAGAAATGATGACCAAGAGTAAAAGTGGTAGCAATAAAGAGAAAGGTAGCCGGAACCATCTTTACATCCTGGGGGCTATATAGGATACCTCCTAGCAGGATGATACAGCAGGGTATGCTATTTCTCCTCTCCACTCTGTCTTTATTTTTTTCTCTTAAACCTCAGCATGTAGCCCTTACATATTTAACACTTACTATCACAGAGACTACCTGTGCTTGGTAATGGAAACCAGAGAGGAAAGGAAAATGTCTTATTCCCACTGCAGTAGGTAGGAGAGGGGACATGTGCTTGACTCCTGACTTTAGAATTGCACTGAGAGACTTTGGGGTTCTTTCCTTTCTACATTATTCTATACATAACAGCTTAACTCAGGAATTTTAGTCTTAGCCTTTCTGCAGCTAAACTCTTTACACAGCATCCAATGAAAGTATTTTAATTTTGTCATCAGTGTGGACATGCTATGGGAGCCATTTAAAGAACAGAGTCACATCAAAGCCTCACTTAAGCATAATTTACTTTCTAAAGCCATATCACCTTGATTAAGTAAATTAGTAGCTCCTTTAGAGACTTCATGATTTTAAATGAGTCACTTTACTTGTAATGTTTTGCAATAAGGTTTAATTTACTGTCACCTTCTCTACAGTTCTGATTTCTGCTCTTTTCCAAAGCCCAGGAGGATGATTGGTGCATGAGAAAATAGCACTGCTTATAAAATAAAGTAGAACACAACTTTTCATTTTAGGTTCCATCTGCTCAACCATGTCATTATTACATTAGATTCTAGGAAAGTGTCTCACTGTCCCTTAGAATGTCATATTGGTCTCCTGAAAATAAAAATAATATTATTGCTTTTAACACATTTCTTGGCATTTTAGTGTCAAAATATGAAGGTCTAAGTTCTAATTAGAGAAACACTGACCATATGCTGTGCAACACTTGATATTTATAATGAAAACCTGGGTTGATATTATCATAAAGTCAGGCTTCTGAAGCAAGTTTATATGTGAATAAACTTTGGCTCACAGTAATGTCCAGCTCCACTCCCAAATTTGATCAATCCAAAGAGCAACCACGCAGTGAAATTACACTACATGACCTCAAAGTATGTTTGTAAGACACAGTTCATTAATGATTTCAACCATAACTTGTTTTAAGTAAGTGACATGGTGATTAGCAATGTGAGCACTGACCCCTTGCTGCCCAAATCCAGGTAATATTAACACATTAATTCACTTTAAAAGACATGTATAGACATGCCGTCAGTGTGTCTGATCAGGAACAATTAAGAAATGAAACAATTGGGATTGTAGAGAAGAAAAGGTGAGGATAGAAAACATCGGTTTTTAGATTTATACTCAACCTTAACTTTAAACTTGTAATGGCCAGTTTTCTCTTGGTAGACATTAATCAGTCTGCCAGAAGTTATCTATAATATGGAAGCATCACAGAGCACTAGGGCTAAAAGAAGTAATTAATATCATTACTCCAACCTTCTCTCTTGACAAATGATATCCCAAGGCTAGGCTAAGGTCAGCCAGGTAAACGTTAAGATCAAGGGGCTAAAAGTCTAGGTCTCCTGATTCCCAATCCATTGTTCTCCCTACCTCTTCAATAATCTAGGATAAAAATTCTTAATTAACAGCATGACAGATTAATCATAGTGCTGATGATTTTGGCCATTCTAGTAGGTGTGCAGTGTTAGAGCATTGTTATTTTCATTTGCATTTCTCTGATGATATATGCTGTGGAGTATCTTTTCATATCCTTATTTTCCAGCTTGATGTGAATGTCTGTTAAGGTCTTTAGTCCATCTTTTAATTGGGTTGTTTGTTTTCCTATTGTTGAGTTTTAAAAGTTCTTTGCATATTTCGGGTAATAGAAAAGACATTAGATATGTCTTTTGTAAACATTTTATCCCAGTCTGTGGTTTGTCTTCTTGTTCGCTTAAGCATTTATTTTTCAGTCTGGTTGACTTACAGTGAACTTAAAGTAAACTAAAACCTCTACAGGCAACTGAAATCAGAATATGAAGAACTTCTTAGCTAGAAGTCTTTCCTGGTATCCACATTTTAATAGGTTTTTGTATCATTCCCAGATGCCAATTTTATATGAATCTAAGTAAGGGCCTAATGTCATTATGTAAGACTTGAAAAATATAACAAGATTTTAAATTAGGCTTTCAATACCCTATGAAGTTATAACACAAAATTAATACAATATTAAAAAATAAGCCCCAGTTCCCCCACATGGAAATTCAGAAAGCTCTTGTTCAATCTTATGTTGATGGTGGAATTTCATGAATTAATCATAAAATTTGAAAGGAGTAAAGGAAAAGCTTTCTCCTTTTAAAAAATATTTTCCTTTCTTTTCTGCAATAATTTCTTTAATCAAACCATGCTCAGTTGCTCAGTCATCTCAAACTGTTTGAGATCCTATGGATTGTAGCCTGCCAAGCTCCTCTGTCCATGGGATTTTTCAGGCAAGAATACTGGAGTGTGTTGCCATTTCCTAATCCAGGGGAACTTTTGAACCCAGGGATCAAACCCATGTCTCCTGTATTTCTTGAATTGGCAGGCAGGTAATTCTTGAATTACCACTGTGTCACCTGGGATTTTTAAATAAATAGCGACTTTTAAAAATAGCCTATCTACCACTGTCACATGAAGAAAAGATCATTTTCTGGAATGAAAGAAATACTTCATTACCCCTCTTGGGAAAAGGCCAGTCTTCAGAAAAGAAAGGAGCCAGAGATGAGTGACCCTTGTATTAGTCTGCTTGGGCTACTATATCAACATTCTGTACCATAGGCTGGTTGGTTGAAATTTATTTCTCACTGTTGTAGAGTGAAATCCAAGATCGAGGTGTCAGCAGGGTCAATGTCTAGTGAGAGGACTCTCTTTGGATTGCAGATGGCCTCTGTCTCATTGGCAGAGAGAGAAATTTGTTATAGCTTTCTCTTTGTATAAAGGCACAAGACTACTGGATTAGGGCCCCACCCTTATGATCTCATTTAACCTTTCTCATTTCCTCTTAGGCCCTATCTCCAAATTCTCCAGGTAAATTGGCAATGAAGGACTTTAATATATGAATTTGGTGGGGCGGGGGTGGTGGAGGGAAGAGGAGACATAATTCAGTCCATAGATAAACCTTATAAACCAACAGAGATTTTTGAGAAAAGATAAAATATAATATTTGAGGCCTTTTTTATAATTTAATATAAACAGATGAGAGTATAATGGCATAAATGGAAAAAATTATTCTGTAAAAAATAATGAAGCAATTCAGGGTCAATCACTATAAAACAAAATTTAAAAATTTACACATTTAGAATATAAAACTGCACTACCATGGCTGTTGAGGTCCTTTAATGGACCAGAACCTGGTGGTCCAGAGTTGACGATAAGAAAGTAAAGGAGAGAGAAAGAGGCTGATATTCCTTGGTTTATGCAGAAAACCAATAAAGCCCCTGATACGGGGCTTGCTCTGCTCACAAAGGCACCAGGCGCCCTCTCGAGGGGGTGAAGGTACAGAGTGCCTTCTGGAGAGGGTCTTAGAAGCCTGGGCAAGAAAGTGAGCCCAGTGAGCCTCCGTGCTCCAGAGAATTAGCCTGAGAGAGAGGAGGGGGGGAGAGAGTATAATTGCAAAAGGCAGTATGCTGTGTGTGAAGAGGCTAGATGCCTAGCTATTTTCCATCAGACTTTTATAGGTAGTTAAGTTACAGGTGATAGCTACTTATTCAGAAATCAGCTTTTATTATAGTAAACACATGTCTGCGTAGATCTGTGTAAGATATTATACAATCCCTCACTGCACATTTAGTTCTAGGGGCTGCAGGGATATGGAGGAGAGGAGGTTAGAAGGGAGAAAGAGAATGGCGGGATGTAAAGGGTAGGGGGAAAAGGAGAAAAGAAAAGTGATACGTCTTTGAAGTATTCTGCTCCCCACAGCCTAAACAAAACCATTTCCTGGACGAAGTAGAACCGTTCAAAAATTATTAAATCATGTAAATGTGACCTTCTAGAACCAGAACACAGCTGCAGTATTTAATAATGCTGAAAAATATGTGTGTGTGTGTGTATATATACATATATATATATATATCTTGACCAAAAATCAAATACACTTGTAATGGTTTTAAAATATGTCAAGAAATTCTTTGATTCTTCTCTGAAATATGGAGTCAAATTTCTCTTCCCTTTTTAAAATTAGAAAGAAAAAAACTTTTTTTATTGAAGAATAGTTGATCTATAAGGTTATATTAGTTTCAGGTATACAACATAGTGAGTCAATACTTTTATAGATTACACTCTGTTTAAAGTTATCACAAAATAATAGTTTCACTTTCCTGTGCTGTATATTATCCTTGTTCCTTATTTACTTTATACATAATAGTTTGTGTCTCTTAGTCTTATTCCTCTATCTCACCCCTCCCCTCTTCCCTCGCTCCACTGGCAATCATTAGTTTATTATTTGTGTTTCGTGATCCACTGCTAATAAGTGGTGGTAGAAGTAATATCATATGGTTTCCAAGATTAACTCATAAAAGGAACTCTGGCTAATTTCTCACACTGTCAGATCATTCACTCTGGGGAAAACTGGTTGTCATGCTAAGAAGACACACAAGCAGTTTCAAGAGTGGTTCATGTGGCAGGTGAAAGTGAAAGTCACTCAGTTGTGTCTGACCCTTTGCGACCCCATGGACTATACAGTCCATGAAATTCTCCAGGCCAGAATACTGGAGTGGGTAGCCCTTCTCTTCTCCAGAGGATCTTCCCAACCCAGGGATCAAACCCAGGTGTCCTGCATTGCAGGTGAATTCTTTACCAGCTAAGCCACAAAGGAAGCCCTCATGTGGCAAGGGACTAAGTATTTCTAGCATGGGTCATATGAGTATGACATCTTAGAAGCACATCTTCCAGTCCCACTCAAACCTTCAAATGATACCCCAGCTGACAACTTTAATGCACCCTTATGAGAGATGCCAAGTTAGAACCACCCAGCTAAGTAGCTTCTACATACTTCACCCAGAATCTGAGATAATAATTGTCCATCATTTTAAACTTTTACTTCTAAGC
>SJYQ01003204.1:108205-124172 GCA_006410935.1 Redunca redunca
AATAAATTAAACTATTTCAAATTAATATTTATTACCTTATACAAAGTCATAAGATGGTTCTATTGATTGTAGATGCTTAAAGAAAAAACAGCATTGCTTCTTTCACTAATTTGATTTTCTCCATTCAGTTACTCAGAGATAATAGGAATATTTTTATAGGTTTGTCTATATAAATATGCATACTAGTAAAGTGTGGATCAACTTTTTTTTGAAATAAGTTCTATGTTCAAGTAAATGCCCAATCAAGGAAGACTGGAAGACCATTTAGGATGTTTGTGACATCAAAATAGATACTAGTTTGGCTTTGTCTCAAAGCAGCTCAGGATAGATTTCTGGCTTTTCTCCCCATGAATAATAAGTAATTTCTCAGTTTCAACATCTCTCAATTTAAGATGTTCCTCTCCATTTATCCAAGTTATACCTGAAAAGGTGATTTTAAAGATAATTATAGACACAGAGGACAAAGGATGAATGAGAGGAGAATATGAGGCAGAAAGATAGGAAAATAAAACAATTACAGAGAGCAGTTTCCCAGGAGAAAGAAAAATGAATGAGGGGAAAGAAAATGAGGATGTTTACAGGAAACACAAGAAATTGAAAGAAAAATGTATAAAGAATTAATGTGGCCTTTTAAAGAGAGAAGAAAATAATTATGATTAGATTAACTCATTCATTTACTGAGCATTCACTATGATTATGTGCTAAGCACTACTGTAGGTCTTCTCTATAAGGTAAAGGAAAAGATTATTTCAGACCTCAAAAGAGGTAGAATTTGTCATAAATATTAGTTCTAATTAGAGATGAACCTGAAATATTCTGATTAAGTTGGATATATTATCTTCTCTTCAACTGGCCCTTTATATTATGTGGAAAAATTAAAGAATTATGAATCGCTAGATTTTTTTTAAAAATGCAGGAGAACAGAACTGCTTAAAATAATGATCACAAAGCATAGGAAATTTCTGCATATGAGATATGATTAAATGACATCAGTAAAGCCTTTAAAATACTACCTCTGCCCTTGGAAAGTGCCTCAGTCTCCTGTGTTTCTAATCTTATTCTTATGGCTCAGGAAAGAAAGAGGAAGCGTTCTCTTCCTGTCCCAAATTTCTACTGGTCCATGCTATAGGAACCTCTGATTTCTTCAATTATATAATTGATTAGAATATTGATATTAGAATATCAAAAAACATTGGTTTAAAGATCCAAGCATTGATTTTCCTATGTGAGAAGGCATGTTTTTTAATGATTGATGAGATGGTAAGAATATGACTTCTGTTAATTCCTATCTCTCTGTCAGGTGGAGTTAATTGCTGAAGGTCTTTGTGTATGCATGGCCTCCAACTCCCTGCCCTACTGTTGACAGGTGAGAGTTGAGAGGTGTTCTCCACGTACCTGGCTGGGTAAGGCTTCTCTGTAAACTGGCACTTCCCTCAGATGGGTCCGAAGATACGAACATGGTGGTATGATGAGGGGTAGAGAGTGGAGGAAGCACTAGGAAGTCAATTTTACCATCTTACAATCAAATTGAGGCCATATTCCCTAGTTGAGCTTTACCAGCAATGAAGTGAGTCCCTATTTTCTCTCTGTGTGTATTTTTCAGTGGTCTACTGTGTCATTAATTATATGTCATTGATTCCTTGGTTCAGTTCAGTTCAGTTCAGTCACTCAGTCGTGTCCGACTCTTTGCGACCCCATGAATCACAGCACTCCAGGCCTCCCTGTCCATCACCATCTCCCAGCGTTCACTCAGATTCACGTCCATTGAGTCTGTGATGCCATCCAGCCATCTCATCCTGGGTCGTTCCCTTCTCCGCCTGCCCCCAATCCCTCCCCAGCATCAGAGTCTTTTCCAATGAGTCAGCTCTTCACATGAGGTGGCCAAAGTACTGGAGCTTCAGCTTCAGCATCATTCTTTCCAAAGAAATCCCAGGGCTGATCTTGCAGTCCAAGGGACTCTCAAGAGTCTTCTCCAACACCACAATTCAAAAGCATCAATTCCTCGGTGCTCAGCCTTCTTCACAGTCCAACTCTCACATCCATACATGACCACTGGAAAAACCATAGCCTTGACTAGATGGACCTTAGTCGGCAAAGTAATGTCTCTGCTTTTGAATATACTAACTAGGTTGGTCATAACTTTTCTTCCAAGGAGTAAGCGTCTTTTAATTTCATGGCTGCAGTCACCATCTGTAGTGATTTTGGAGCCCAAAAAAATAAAGTCTGACACTGTTTCTACTGTTTCCCCATCTATTTCCCATGAAGTGATGGGACCGGATGCCATGATCTTCGTTTTCTGAATGTTGAGCTTTAAGCCTGAGTATATTAAGTTTCCTTTTGACAGGGGAGTCCAGGGGTTCTGCCGGTAACCTATCAATGGGGCAGAGGTAAGAGGAAGGCTGAGACTTTTTGGTGCTGTGAAGGGCATAATGGCCAGCGGGGGTGCTCTGGGCTGGAGGCAGAGTTACTGAGTAAGAAAAGGGAGACCTAAGAGAGGGGTGAAAGACCTTAAAATAGCAATTTACCATCATTTTTTTTTTTCTAAGAAGAGCTTATAAGTGCTAGCCAGCATCTCTATTTAGTGGACATTTGAGAACTTTGTGTCCAGAGAAATTCATCTCCAAACATGAAATATTTACCAAACTTGTTTACTTATAGTCACATGGAGAATAGATATCACTCTGACAATTTTTACAGAATTTACCTTGAGGGTTGGGAAAATTAAGTAGTTTGCCTAAAGTTACAATTAAGGAATGGTGAACAAAGGACACCACAGCTGGCTCCATCGCCAGTTGAACAATAGACAACCCCATACCAGAACCACTGCCATTGCCCTGGAAACTTGATGTGGTTGCCACCATTCCAGAATAGATCATCTTCTTCTTTTCCTTCTTTGCCAAATGAGCTTCTATTTCAAAGACTACAGTGAGTGCATCTTCTTGGTTGAGCCTAAGTCATGTGCTCATCCTCTCACCACAGTGAAAGCAAGAAAAGCAACTATTATAGACTTTTAACACTTCTAATGAGAGGTCAGGAAGATTTCAGATTATAGGCAACTAAATAATGCAAATATCCACTCTAACTACTGAAAAAATTACAACCTTAGTCCCTTAATTGTACCAACCACATTTCCATTGCTCAACAGACACACATGGCTACTGGCTTCCATACTGGACAGTGAAGATATAGAATCTTTCCATCATTGCAGAAACTCCCATTGGACAGTGCTGACCTAGCAACACCTCTCATTGTAGTAATGGGCAAACTAAGGCCCCTGGAGGTTAATGGATTCACCAAGGTCACAGAGCCAGCTAACGTTCAATTAAAAACCAGATGTCAAATTTCCTGACTCCCTTTTTATTGCTCTGTCCATTACAGTTTAATGTCTTTCAACATAGACTTAAGTTTTTTCCACATTTCCCCAATTTGTCAAAAGTGCTTTTTATTCCAAATTCTATGGTTTATTGAAAAACTGGGAAGCTTCAGTGAGAATCCAGCAGAGCCTGGATATATTTTCTGACTTTCATCTTCAAACGAATTGTTGCACAGAACCCTGAGAAAATAATTTTGAAGCTTAACCGTCATGGAAAACGGACAAAACTCATGGACAAGCATGACACCAAAGGTTATAGGAGAGTTTCTGTGCATCTTCAGTGCTGTTTGTCTAGAGTCGGGAGAAGAGTTGCAAAGAATCCGACATGACTGAGCGACTGTCACTCACTCATTCATCTCCAGGTTTAAGCCATCACCATCTCCCCTAGGATACCAAAATAGCTTTCCATAGCTGACCCACTTCTGCCTTTGCCCAGTCATTCTTCTGCTCACTACTGCCCACTGGTTTTCTATGTTACCCATGCTAAAACTCAAAGCCCTGACAATGGCCTACAAGCCCCTACATGTATGGCCCATCTCCATTTTTGACCTCATTTCCATCTAGTTACTCTCTCTGCTCCACAGAACTTCTTGCTGATTCTTGAACATACAAGGCATGGTTCTGTCATTGAGAATGTTACTTTTTCTTCTCTTTAATTATGTTCAAGCTATATCATTCATCAGAGGTTTCTACCACTTTAAATAAATAACAACCTATCTTTCCCCCCTGTCACCCCCGCTCCCATCTCTGACTCTCCCTATCTCCCTTGCTCTGTTTTATTTTTCTCCATAACACAACACCATGTGACATTCTGAGCATCTATTTGCTTATTTGTCCATCATTTATCTTCTCTCACAGGCATATAAGATCCCTGTGTCCAGATTTAATCTATTTTGTTCTAGATAAATGCCTGTTGATAAATGAGTAAATATTAAGAAAGATAAGGAAGAGAGGGCAGACTTTTAGGACTGTATACTTGAAGCAGAAATAACTCATATTATAATCAGAGGGGGGAAAAGATTATAATAATGGGGATGATGATAATGATGATAGTAACAACTATTATTTGCTGATTTTTTACTAGACAATGTCCCTGTTTGCAGTGCTTCATTTAATTCTCCCTCAACCACTGAACGCAGGCCCTATTATTATCTCAGTTTAATAGCTACGGAAACAGAAACATTAGAGATTTGGATAACTTGCTTAAGAAGAACAGTTGGTAAATGTAAAAACTATGAACTTTAATTCATATCTGTCTCCAGAGTCTATACTGCAAATAGTCTAACATCTCCAAGATGTATACAATTCTGTGTTAGGGTCTGCCAAAACAAAATGACACACAACAAAACAGAAAGATTCCCTAGTGCAAAGTCCAAGATTAAAACCAGATCCATAGAGTTAAAAGACAGACCTCTATTATAATGCTATCCTATAATCTTGCTTTGGCAAGTAATAATAATTAGAGGCAAAAATACAAGCAAACAAAAAGTCAGCTAAAATATATATATATATATATATATATATGTAACTCTTTAGACTTGAATTAGTTAATTCTCAGTCTATTTTGCTATATTTTAAGATCTTAGTAAACTGGTATTTTTTAAAACTTGTCCTTATTAATACCACCAAAGTTTGCCTTATTTTTCTCCCATATTCAGTTTGTTCATGAAATATGTCAATTTGACTTCTGACTCAGTTAAAGTCTGTAAGTAATGCCCCTTTATGATTGCCCCTTAAATGAGAGAAGCTGTTATCTATGATATAAGTGGCTTCACACTGAGAAGGTTAGTGTGATAAATCTAAAGGGGCAATTATTTTAATAAAATACTTTCTGCCTAGTACAATAGTGGTTTTTAATATTAAATGCTACTGGTGAGATGGAGCAAGATGTACAGTTTCATGCATTATAACTATAAACATAAATTGATATAATTTATCTGAAAGCAGTGTCAAAATGTTCTTACCTTTTAATCTAATAATTCTACTTCAGCTCTAGTCTGAGAAAAACTGTGAAATAGAAAAGATACATAAATAAACTCTTCTATAACTGATTCATTAGAGAAAATATTAGCAACATTTTTACCTTTTGGTAACAGGAGAATGGTTAAGTAATTATAAGCATAACTTATTTTATTGCACTTCCCTTTATGTGCTTCAAACATATTGTATCTTTTTTTACAAATTGAAGCTTTTTGTAAACTGGCATTGAGTAATTCCACAGGTGCCATTTTTCCCATAGTGATTGCTCACTTAGTATCTCCCCATCACATTTTAGTAATTCTTGCAATATTTCAAACTTGTTCATTATTATTATATTTGTTATGGTGATATATGCTTAGTATTCTTTAACATTACTATTGTAATTGTCTGGGGGCACCACAAACAGCACCTATGTAAGACAGTAAATATAGTTGATAAATGTAATGTGTGTTCTGAGCTCTCCATGAGCCATTACCTCATTTCTCTCCTTCTCTGTCGTCTCTATGCCCTCCCTGTATTCTTGTGAGGGAAGCCTGGCGTATTGCAGTCCATGGGGTCACAAAGAGTCAGACACAACAGAGCACCTGAACTGAACAACCCTACAATGGCCCCTAAATGTTCAAGGGAAAGGAAGAGTCACATATCTCTCATTTTAAATCAAAGCCTAGATGTTCGAGTGAAGAAGGCATGTCAAAAGCCAAAGTAGGCTAATAGCTAAGCCTTTTGCACCAAAAAGCCAAGCTGTGAATACAAAGTCAAAATTCTTGAAGGAAATTAAAATTGCTACTCCAGTGAACACACAAATGATAGTAAAGCAAAGTAGCCTTATGGTGGAGGTGGTGGTGTAGTCACTAAGTGGTGTCTGACTCTTGTGACCCTGTGGTCTATAGCCTGTCAGGCTCCTCTGTCCATGGGATTCTCCAGGCAAGAATACTGGAGTGGGTTGTCATTTCCTTCTCCAGGGGATCTTCCCGACCCAGGAATTGAACCCAGGTCTCCTGCATTGCAGGCAAATAGTGGGTATGGAAAAAGGTTTAGCTTTCTGGATAGAAGTCAAACCAGCCACAACCTTCCCTTTAGCCAAAGTCTAATCCAGAGCAAGACTCTAACTCTCATCACTTCTATGAAGGCTGAGGGAGGTGAGGAAACGCTGGAAGAAAAATTTAAAGCTGGCAGAGATGACTCAGGAGAGTTAAGGAAACAAGCTGTCTCTGTAACATATAGGTGCCAGGTGAAACAGCAAGTACTGATGTAGAAGCTGCAGCATGTTATCCAGAAACTCAAAATAGTTAATGAAGTGGGCTACACTAAACAATAGATTTTCAATGGAAACAAAACAGCCCTCTATAGGAAGAAGATGCCATCTAAGATTTTCATGGGTAGGGAGGAGAAATTATTGCCTGGCTTCAAATGACAGGCTAACTTTCTTATTAGGAGCTAATGTAGCTAGTGATTATACATTGAAGCCAAAGCTCATTGACTGTTCTGAAATCTTAGGATCCTTAAGAATTATGTAAATCTACTCTGCCTGTCTTCTATAAATGGAAAAACAAAGCCTGAATGACAGCATACTTGCTGACAACATGGTTTACTGAATATTTTAGGCTCACTGCTGAGACTTCCTGCTCAGAAAGAAGATTCTTTTCAAAACATTGCTGTTCATTGACAATGCGCATGCTCACCCCAGAAGCTCTGACGGAGGTTACAGCGAGATTAATGTTGTTTTCATGCCTGCGAATACGACATCCATACTGTAGCTAATGGATCAAAGAATAATTTTGATTTTAAGTATTATTTAAGAAATACATTTCATAAGGTTGTAGCTGCCAGAGATAGTGATTCCTTTAATGGATCTGGGCAAATCAATTGAAACCTTCTGGAAAGGATTCATCATTCTAGATGCCATTAAGAACACTCATGATTCATGAGAAGTCAAAATATCCATAATAAGAGTTTCAAAGAAATTGACTCCATAGCTAACACTTTAAGAGGTTCAAGATTTCAGTAGAGGAAGTCACTGCAGAGGTGGAAATGGCAGGAGAACTAAAATTAGGTGTGGATACTAAATGAAGTAGGTCAGACAGAGAAGAAGAAATAGTGTATGACATCTCTTATATGTGGAATCTAAAAATAAATGATACAAGTGAACTTACTTACAAAACAGAAAGAGATTCACAGACTTAGAAAACGAACTTATGGTTGCTGGTGGAAAGGATGAAGGGAAGGAATAGTTAGGGAGTTTGCAATGGACATATATACACTGCTATATTTAAATATATAAATATAACCAACAAGGAACTACTATAGAGCACATGAAACTGTGCTCAAAGTTATGTGGCAGCCTGGATGGGAGAGGAGTTTGGGGGAGAATGGATTCATGTATATATATATCGCTGAGTCCCTTCACTGTTCACCTGAAACTATCACAACATTATTTGCTAAACGGCTATACCCCAACACAAAATAAAAGTTTAAAAAAAATAAAATAAAGTTACAAGTGGAACCTGAAGATGTGACTACATTGCTACAATCTCATGATAAAACTTTAATGGATGAGGTGTTTCTTTTTATGGATGAATAACAAAAGTGTTTCTTGAGATAGAATCTACTCCTGGTGAAAATGCTGTGAAGATTGTTGAAATGACAACAAAGGACATAGACTATTACATAAACTTAAAAGATAAAATAGCAGGTTTTGAGAAAGTTAACTCCAACTTTGAAAGAAGATCTAAGGTTAAAGTGCTATCAAACAGCATTGCATGCTACTGAGAAATCATTCGTTAATGCAGAAAACTGCACTGTTGTCTTATTTTAAGAAATTGCCACAGTCACTTCAATCTTCAGCAATAAGTACCCTAACCAGTCAGCAGACATCAGCATCAAGGCAAGACCCTCCAGTAGCAAAAAGATTACAACTCACTGAAGGCTTAGGATGGTTAGCATTTTTAGGCAATAAAATAATTTTAAAGAATGCACATCATTTTTAATACATAATGCTGTTGTGCACTTAGTCTACAGTATAAACATAACCTTTATGTGTGTTGGGAAACTAAAAATTTCATGTAATTTGCTTTATTGCAGTGGTTTGGAACTAAAATTGCAGTATCTCCAAGGCATGCCTATTTGATACTTAAGATAAAATACTGTACTGCTGTTGAAAGCTATAAGTGGATTTCTTTCTCTTGTGCAGAGAAAGAAGTCAGCAGAAAAGAGACAGAAGATGATTGTCTCTGGGTGGTAAAGCTAGGTGATAGTTTTCATTTCTATATCTTGTATTTCAAAAGTGGTTTACAAAGAAGCATTAAATATTTGCATGATTTAAAAATGTTTATATTTTATTTGATGGAAAAGAATGTTCAACATTGCTAAAATTCCAACAAACTATTTGATCATAGACTTCTAATGAGCTAGGAACCTAGTTTCAGCAGAGAAGTTTCTCCTTCTCTAACATTGAGATGAAAAAGTTAATAATGCACCATACTTATGTCAAACTGTACTGGTTTTTTCAGCTGAAAGAGAGAAGAAAGGAAGGAAGAAATAAGAAAGTAAAGAAGAAATAAGGAGGAAAGAGAGAGGGGCAGGGAAGAAGGGAGAGAGGGAGGAAGAAAAAGGCATTTTTGACAAAATGAAGTGGTCATAGATTTTTCCACTGACTCTGTGAATCTGGGAAAGAAAACAAATTTACTGGCACTTTGGTTTTGTCAAAATGAGAATAGTGGTAAATTTTGGTGTAGTTATTAAGAGCATGAACACTGTGACTTGATTGTAAAGCGAAGACTCTGAGGCCATATGGTGTAGGTTCAACTCCTAGCTTCACCATGCTGCTGCTGCGTCACTTCAGTCCTGTCCGACTCTGTGCAACCCCATAGGCGGCAGCCCGCCAGGCTCCCCCATCCCTGGGATTCTCCAGGCAAGAACACTGGAGTGGGTTGCCATTTCCTTCTCCAATGCATGAAAGTGAAAGTGAAGTCTCTCAGTCGTGCCCAACTCTTCCCGACCCCATGGACTGCAGCCCACCAGGCTCCTCCATCCATGGGATTTTCCAGGCAAGCAGCTGTATTAATCTTAGATTAATCTTGAAATTAATTTATCTATTTCAGTTTTCCTTTTGCAAAATTAGGTTACAAAAAAGGAAACATTGGAGTCTTGAAAGTTTTATTCTTAGAAAAATGTCTGGTGCAAAACAGTATTATAAAAATGTTAACTCTTTGTTATTGACCTTACTGGATCATATTCATTTAACATGTCAGTTACTTTTTCCCAGTATCTATCCTTCTTTTACAGATCTACAATTCAAATCTCAACATGAGTATCACTGGGTTTAAAATCAAAGTAACAGCTGGGCTGTATTAATTTCTAAGGGCTCTACAGGAGAAATTTTTCCTTACCTTTTCCATCTTATAAAGGCTGCTGACACTCCTTGGCACATGAACCCTTCCTCCATGTGTAAAACCAGTAACTAAAAGTTGAATGAGTCCCATGTTATTGTCCCTAGTTTAATGTAGACAAGAAAGATTCTCTGTGCTTAAGGACTTGTGTGATTACCTGGGGACAGCCCAAGTAATCTAAGATAATTCCTCCTTCTCACTGTTTTTAATCTTAGCCACATCTGCCATGTAAAGTAACATATTCACTGGTTCTAAATATTAATGCAAGGACATCTTTGGGGGCCATTGTTATGGCAGCTATACTTTCCCATTCTCTACAAATAGAGACATACACTGAATGATCTCACCATATCTTTCTCTTTCATTGCCATACTATAAAGAAATTTTATAATGCCACAGTTTTAGCTAAAATATTTTGTCTAAACCATTATCTGTAAGGGGAAGAGAGACTCCCCCCTTTTTTTCCACAACCATGATTTATGGGAACACTGCAGCCATGAAATTAAAAGATGCTTACTCCTTGGAAGAAAAGTTATGAGCAACCTAGTTAGTATATTCAAAAGCAGAGACATTACTTTGCCAACTAAGGTCCGTCTAGTCAAGGCTATGGTTTTTCCTGCGGTCATGTATGGATGTGAGAGTTGGACTGTGAAGAAGGCTGAGTGCCGAAGAATTGATGCTTTTGAACTGTGGTGTTGGAGAAGACTCTTGAGAGTCCCTTGGACTGCAAGGAGATCCAACCAGTCCATTCTAAAGGAGATCAGCCCTGGGATTTCTTTGGAAGGAATGATGCTGAAGCTGAAACTCCAGTACTTTGGCCACCTCATGCGAAGAGTTGACTCACTGGAAAAGACTCTGATGCTGGGAGGGATTGGGGGCAAGAGGAGAAGGGGACGACCGAGGATGAGATGGCTGGATGGCATCACGGACTCGATGGACGTGAATCTGAGTGAACTCCGGGAGATGGTGATGGACAGGGAGGCCTGGCGTGCTGCGATTCACGGGGTCGCAAAGAGTCGGACACGACTGAGCGACTGAACTGAACTGAACTGAAGGGCTATATATTTCACAATCTTATTTCTAGATATTATCAAATTAAAAGAAAAGATGAACCTTGTATCCTTCTCCAAATGAATGATAATGCCTTTGCTTTTGCCTCTTGAGGCAGGTACCCAGGAAATCTCTCATGATGGACAGATGACGCTACTGCTTTCATTCCTGAGTGATGCTCACTCCAAATATCTCCCCTGTTATTTGTTGCAGAAAATTCACATCATGATATAGTACTCATTCTTTTAAAAAAAAAAAAAGATTGTTTCAAGAATACAAATATGTTATTTTAGATGATTAAAATCATCATTAATACCTTGACCCAATTACCCTTGGAAAACAGGGAATGGTGGTGAGGGATAGGAAATATTCTGGAAAGAAGTACTGACAGTGTAGTTGAGGTGCAGGTTGAGGGTCATCTAGGAACTCAAGGAAACTGATGGAAAGAGGGGGTCTTTAAAATATACACATCACAAATGCACTGTGTAGCCAGAGAAAGAGGAGAGTACTGGACACATTCACCTTGTGCCTCACTAAATTGCCAGAAGTCAGTGCGTGACTGTTCCTAGGCACAAAATCCTCCTCGTGGGGACTCTGCAGAGCATGAGACTGCATAAGCACCAACAAAATCAACAACTGTATCAGTTCAGTTCAGTTCAGTTCAGTCACTCAGTCATGTCCAGCTCTTTGTGACCCCATGGACTGTAGCACACCAGGTTCCCCTGTCCATGACTATATCCTGGAACTTGCTCAAACTCATATCCGTTGAGTCGGGGATGCCATCAAACCATCTCTTTCTCTGTTGCCCACTTCTCCTCCTGCCTTCAATCTTTCTCAGCATCAGGGTCTTTCCAATGAGGCACTTCTTCACATCAGTTGGCCAAAGTACTGGCCACTAATTCTGTGCTAGACACCAGGTTAGACTTAGGCAAGTTGCTCTCCCTCTCTGACACTCAATTTCTACAATTATATAAAATGGAACTAAAGTATACAAAGTACTATATGGATTATATGAGGTTACATGAGAAAATACTCTGAAAAATTAAGTGTTTAGTACATAGGCAGGTGTTATATATTTCCATCTCCATATTATGTCCTCAAACTCACTTTAAATATAACAATTTATGTTCCATGGTACAATGGCTTTTTATGGGCTTGAGAAACCATTATTACCACTAATTAATCAGTTCAGTTCAGTTCAGTCACTCAGTTGTATCCCAGTTCAGTCACTCAGTTGTATCCGACTCTTTCTGACCCCATGAGTTGAAGCACACCAGGCCTCCCTGTCCATCACCAACTCCCGGAGTTCACTCAAACTCATGTCCATCGAGTTGGTGATGCCATCCAGCCATCTCATCCTCTGTCGTCCCCTTCTCCTCCTGCCCCCAATCCCTCCCAGCATCAGGGTCTTTCCCAATGAGTCAACTCTTCGCATGAGGTGGCCAAAGTATTGGAATTTCAGCCTCAGCATCAATCCTTCCAATGAATGCCCAGGTCTGATCTCCTTTAGGATGGACTGGTTGGATCTCCTTGCAGTCCAAGGGACTCTCGAGAGTCTTCTCCACCACCACAGTTCAAAAGCACCAATTCTTCAGCACTCAGCTTTCTTCACAGTCCAACTCTCACATCCATACATGACCACTGGAAAAAACCATAGCCTTGACTAGATGGACCTTTGTTGGCAAAGTAATGTCTCTGCTTTTCAATATGCTATCTAGGTTGGTCATAACTTTTCTTCCAAGGAGTAAGCGTCTTTTAATTTCATGGCTGCAATCACCATCTAATAGAAAACAGAAAAAAAGAACAAAATGAAGAAAGGGAGGGAGAGATGAATAGAAGAAAAAGAACAAAGGAAACTATAGGTATAAAAGCTAAATGGCATGTCTATTATTTCCTTAAAGCAAATGTGTATACATAAAGATTCTGTATAAAATCTACAGGCAGAAAAGTGGTATTCACATTTTCAAGGATGATTTCACATTAGTTTATAGCTCTCAGTACTATTTAGGTTAGTACTTTAAGCAGAAGTTCTTAGAATAGTTGAATAGTTGAAAGTCTTCTGCAGAGTTATCATGGGCCATATACAACGTGACCTGGAGAAGGAAATGGCAACCCACTCCAGTATTCTTGCAGGAAAATCACATGGACAGAGGAGTACAGTCCATGCGGTTGCAAGAGTCAGACATGACTTAGCGACTAAACCACTACCACCAAACCATACACAATATGATGTCCAAATATGTGGCACATCACATACACACTTACACACCTTCATACACAAATATGTAATTTTGGATGTGGCAATGTGAACCAGTGGAAAGAATGCTAGATGGAGTCAGAATACCAATTTGTTACTTCCTCAGACAGTAGATTTTTGTGTGTCCCTGGACTAGTCACTCAGTCTCTCTGGACTTCATCAATAAAACAGGGAGTTGGAATGGATCACCCTTAATTCTAAAACTTAATTTCATGTCAAATCAATTTGTAAATTTAATTCATTTTTCAAAGCAAACAGTAACAGTCTCCCAAGGTAAATATTATAACTGTAACTGAACTTGAGCAAATAATGAGGAAATATTAGGCAATGAGAAAATAATAGACTTACACTACCTTTTCACATTTCCAGCTTTCTTGCCACCTTCAAGCTATCCTCAAGAGTGTAATAACTAGCAACATTTGAAAAAAACGGAATGAAGCCACCCATTCCTTCCTCTCACTGTGATACCCACGACCTACCTCAGAAAGATCCATCTTCATCTCCATTATGTCCTTATAGACTACACAGGACAAGGGTTTCTGAGAATATCTAAGAATTTATCTCAGCTTTGCCAACACTGAAACCAATCTAAGCCACCCACTCCTCAATAATATATATTTTGACCACCCCAAAATACCATGATTACCTCTCCTTTTCTCATAATTAGTATTTTTCTTCATATTGTTAGACTCCTATAATATTACATGAAAATCTAAAAGAATTAGATTCTTCTTTAACAACAGAAGCCAGTATCTCCATTGTTTCATAACCCTCCACAGTGCTTCATGTATAGTAAAGATTGACTATTCACACACAAGTTAAAATAAATTCACTGATCAAAATGAATTGGTTAGAACAAAGCAAATGTATTAGTTTTTCTAATCCTTTCAGATTTGGCTGCAATGGCATATGCGAAGTTTCTCCAAGTCTGCCTTTGTGCTGTGCTTAGTCACTCAGTCGTGTCCCACTCTTTGCAAGACTGCCTTTGCTGAGTTATAATTCAGATTTCAAAAGGACACAAAATTTAATTAGATGCATATTATTTTCACATAGGCCTCTCATCTGCTACTTTTTGAATCAGCTTCAGCAATTTGTTGACTGTAATAGCTGAATATGAATTACAACTCTTTTATATTTGAGTTTCTTATAAAGATAAGGATTGTTGAAAATTCCAAAGTGAACAGGTTCTCTGTTTTAAAAGATATCCAGTAAGAGTTGCCTTCTTATCTAGATGTCTTAGAACTTGGAGGATAATGAAACTGGTTCACAGTGTGAGAACTGGCAGACACATCAAAATGGATTTGCCTTTACAAACGTGTGATGTGAGATTCCAGAAAGACAAACATACGAGGCAAGTATTGGGAGACAGGAACTGTGCCTATTCAAGAGCAATGATAATTTTTGCCAGAAAAACAAACATTCGCAAGCCAGAAACAGATGCAGTACAGACCTAGGAACAGACTTGAGAAAACTCCTGGCAGGTCAAGTGAGGTGGAATCTCAGTATTGCAGACAGATTCTTTACCAGCTAAGTCACAAGGGAAGCCCTAATATCATGTAAATGCTATGTAAATAGTTATAAATATAATGAAAATGCTATTTAAATAGTTTCTAGGGCATTATAAATTTAAATTTTGGTTTGGGGAACTTTCCGGAATCTTTTTCAAATACTTTTGATCCAAGGTTGTTTGAATCCATGAATGCAGAATCTGCAGACACAGAGGCTGATGGCATTCCCTATCATACTCTCTGTTGTCAGTCATCCAGATCATAAAGTTGCCTTAAATTAATGTCTTGCACAGAATCAGGTACTCATCAAAAGCTTTGTAACAAATATGAATGGATAAAACATACATTGTATATAAAATTCATATTTTAAAAAGTCATTTAAAATTTATTTTAAAATTAAAAATAAGATCTAGAAAGTATCTTAAATCAAGTCTAGCCTAACACCTACACAGCTAGTTAGTAGCTATTGTTACTATTAATAGAACCCAGGTCTTCCACCACTTGAGCTTGTGCTTTTTTGCATGCAATAATTACATTCAATATTGACAAAATAATGATCAATCATAAATATTAAAACTCATAATCATTTTGTCAAGTGTTCTTTCCACTGATTCCCTGGATCCTTTAATTCTCAGTTACATCAATCAAGTTGGAAGAAACATTTATTGCACTCTCTAGTGGGCACTCATGTATCTTTGGATTCCTACACCAACCCCACAACATAGGTTCTCTTTAACTTCAGTTTACAGGTTAGAAAGTGAAGTAAACGCCTGAGGTCACAGTCTTGAAGTTGTGGAGAACACAAACTACATGCAGATTCTACTGTCTTGCTATCATCCTCTGCAGTACCACTTAACCCTTTTATCATAGTTCATCCTGATGCAGGACATGCTCTGTGATTTCTCAGAAGATATGTGTGGCCTTTCTGGTTTTAAATAATTGACCCAACCAAACTAAAAC
Source organism: Redunca redunca (assembly GCA_006410935.1). Lineage (NCBI taxonomy): Eukaryota > Metazoa > Chordata > Mammalia > Artiodactyla > Bovidae > Redunca > Redunca redunca. The sequence goes on from SJYQ01003204.1 coordinate 123,722, forward strand.
TGAGAAATGTGTTATTACTCTTTATTGTCCATTGTCAGATCTAAGACCAGGTAAGAATTGTTAGTTGTTCTTGAAATTTCAACCAAAATCTCATAAGAAATTTAAACTCTCCATAGCAAGCTGGAAACTCTTTTAAATACCCTGTAAGATTTCCAGGGCAGCAACAAAATTCATTTACTGAGCATCAGATAAAAGTGTTAAGTAAACATCTACCTAACAGACTCTAAAGCACACATCTGCCGAGCAGATGATTCTTCAAGATCCTTGAAGTCTCTCCCATTTGACTAGATGGCTCTCTTTTTTCTTGGTTAGTCTTTTCAAAACTTTTAAATTCTTTCTCTAATATGACTATACATCAAATTTTTTATGCAAGAGAAAACAACTTAATTTTATGAAATTACAACTTTGCATGTGTCAGCTCTTTTAATTAAAAACTGAAGTTTTATAGCCC
>SJYQ01003204.1:124210-138116 GCA_006410935.1 Redunca redunca
CATTCCAACTGAATGAAGAGTAGAAGAGATATAAAGTAGTAATTTTGAATACTGAATCCTACACAGACAATTGCCATTATCTTCCAAAACTGTATAATGTACTATCAATTTTTCTGTCTTTTACTGAATTATGAACTCAGTTCTGATTTCTTCCTTTGCCTTAGTAGTCTGCACTTACTAATTTCCTTGTAGTACTATCACTTCAATTTATGCAAATATAGTTGAACAACAACAGAAATATCAAGCAAATAGGAAACAATTCATATTTTGCATCTCTTTCTCAGATAGGCAATATGGTGATGATGGGATTAGAGATTGGTAGACACAGATTCGAATCTAGGCTCTGCTATGTGAAGAGAAGTATGACTTTGAGCAAGTTCTTTGTTTTTAGTCATTAAGTCTTGTTCAACTCTTTTGTGACCCCCTGGACTGTAGCCCCCCCAGGCTCCTCCATCCATGGGATTTCCCAGGCAAGGATATTGGAATGGGTTGTCATTTCCTTTTCCAGGGGATCTTCCCGACCCAGGGATGGAACTCCCATCTCCTACATTGGCAGGCAGATTCTTTACCACTGAGCAACCAGGAAAGCCCAGGGAAATTCTTAACTTTTGTTAAATAACTGAAATGAGGTACATTAACTTGAGTTTTTCACATGTTAATGAAGCTTATTATATTGTGAGAGTTAAATTATATAAAACACCTGGCACATAACTGATACTCAATTATTACTAGTTTTATTCCCTAATTTCTCATTTATAGCTCTATGAACAGCAACATGTTTAAAGACTAAAAGCAGTGACTCTTAACTTATCATATCATCTTTGTGAGTTCCCACCCTCTTTCTGGTGGCAAAAATAAAAACTATATTACTTCTTAAATAAGCATTAAGAGCAGAAAAAAAGTTAAAAGATTGCATATTATGAAACTGGAGAGATTATTATTTTATCTTTCTTAAATAGAGATTTTGTAAAAAGAAAATTAAGGATAAACATTTTTGAAGCATTATCAAGAAACATTATATGAACATCAATGCAGTGATGTTTGAATTCTCAGTGAAGCATATTGCCTTCTGTGGAAGGGTTTTCCTGCATAGCCTCTGTGTTTTCATTCAGCAAGCCCCTTAAAAATAATGTTTTACACATATAACCTCAAAATAATTTAGCATGCAATCTCTTTATCTCATCCAGACTTGAAGAAAGAAATCTAGTAACCACCTGCAGGCTAAGAAAATACATTAAAGATCATTTACTCCAGTCTGTCAAAGATGGTACCAAGATAGAACTTAAAGACAAACTTCACAGGCAATCCTCCAACTTTTTAGGTGGGTTAGTTCTTTTTAAGTTCTAAGATCTTAGTTCTTTCTATTGAATTAAAATCCACTTTATAATTATTTGTTCTAATTGACTCCACTTCTGTACTATGGAGCAATACAGAATATCGGGGATCATCTTCCAGGTTCTTCCAGGTTATGGTAACTATCCTCTTTCTTTTGCTTAGAATACACCACTTGTGTTTTTTTCTGGAGAACCACCCATCACAAAGTTCCAGTACATTTAGTTCTGGTGTTGCTGATGGCTACTGTCTCTAGGGGTGGGTCTGTGATTTAAACATGGATTCACAGTACTCTTATGATCATAGTTATTAATAAAGGAATGAGCATGAGACCTAATTCACAACAGAACTTTGAAATATTGAGCATGAGGTATACTCAAATAATTTCAGTAGACTTGAAGGTGTAGCTCCTCTGCCCACCATCTTGTCCAAAGGCATCAAGAGACTCTATGGAATGGGACCAACAAAGAAACAGGAACTGTAGATAGAAAGAGTGACTGGGTCCCAAAATATGCAGCCAAGTACAACTTTCAGCTATATAAACTGAAACATTCCTTACAACTAAAACAGTCCTTTTTTTTTTTTTTTCCTTAAGTTTGCTTAGGTTGGATTTACTGTCAACTACAGCCAAAACAATCTTGACTGAAATACTCATATCAACATTCTATGTATATTTGAAGATTGCTGTTACTTTCTCTCTATTATCTTCTATTATTTCAGACAAACATTCTCAATTCCTTTCATTTCCATTCATTTACAAAATTTTACCAACTCTCAATTTCCTTACTGTGCTGCTTAATACCTACTGAATAAAACACAAAATGTTTGCTGTATACACAAACTGTATACAAAATAAAAAAGGAAATTTTTAATGTGCTTTAGGGGAAGGACAATTTTCAAACAACCTAGAAATGCCATTTCATGTCAATTAATGTGCCAACTTCAAATTTGTTTGCTCATCAACAAGTTAGGTTTCCAAAGGACCTCTACTTGGTAACACTTTATTAGCAACTAAAGATCACATATTTCAATCCAACTACATTTGCTTGCTAATATTCCATTGTTGTACCTTTTTTACTAACTTTAAAAAAATCACTAATTTAAGATTACACAGTTTTTGACATAACTAAGTATATACTTGTGTACTATATGCATTTTTCATGCTATATTTGAAGCACATAAAAACAGCTAAGATATAGTCCCTTAGTTTGAGGATTTTATATTTGCTGCATTATAACACAGAACTCATCATGATCACCATCACCATCATCATCCACCAGACTCCCATTCATTTACTGGGTGTTTAAATATGACAGGATTGGTGCAAAATGCTTTGCAGATATGGTCTCATTCAATCCCCTTAACCTCATGACATGTTATTATTATCACCAATTTATAGACAAGAAAACCGAGGGAAAGGTAAGTTAGGGCATCATGAGCAATTTTGCCTCTGTAACACATTGGGATACATGCAAGCTATGTTCTGAAGAGAATACGGTGGAAGAAACAAGAACCTCTTGATGGTAGCACTTCTTTTTTAAATTAAAGGAATGGTATTTTTTAATCTTTTCAAACTAGGAAAATAAATGAAGAAACAAGAAAAATAGACACATCAAATAAATGCTTAGAATTTATACTGAAAATATGTTGCAAATATTTATGACAATCAGAACTCTGGGGAAAGTCCTCTTCTTTCTCGGTCACCAAAGCTGATGGGTGGGCCTAGCCCTGAACAGATTGTGAAAATAGCTCTTTACCTCTGATCTCTCTTTTCTATGCCCTTATACCTTACAGATTCATACTCTATTAATTTCTTACTCCTTAAAATGACTGCATCCTTTTATTTTTCTTCTTTTATCCCTTAAACAAACTTTTCCCCAATGTCTATCCTAAGGAAAGAATCCTAGTAATCTACATTTTAGCTGCATTTATGTCATGATTACAATTCCCAAGAGATATTAACCTTATTTCTGAGGGTGAAATAAAAGTCTTTAAAGTTTTTTCAAGGGTCAGCCAGTAGATAAAGATTTTTTAGTGCAGAAAGAGATGTCCGGGAACACCTCTGAAGTCACACTGCATAATCAAACCACATACCCAGCAACTAAGCCCAGGGCTGACAGATGCTGCCTACCTGCCTGCCTTCTTCCTGCTTTTTCTTCTTCTCCACTGGTCCCATCTCCAAAGAGACTCTTGCTTCCATTTGCATGGACAGCCTTTTCCAAAAATCTCCTGCCAATGCTAATAACAACAAAAAATAAAAATGAGAGAATTTTGTTTCATTACTTTACATTTTCCAACCTCCTCTGTGATAGAGGTATTAATGAGCAATGACATTACCAAAAGGTATATAATGGGCAGATAATTCACCAACTGAATAAAAAGATATGAAACAAACAACATAATTTACAATTATGATTTTAGAAAGAAAGCAATCAGGGCCTCAAGTTATTCATTACAGAACATCCTGGAGTGAGGAATATGTTAAAATTAGACAAAATACAAATTTAAACATACAAATGTAGTATCCCTCAACTAAATGTGTTTAAATTCTCTCTCATTCTAAAAACAGAAAAAAACAAATAAACAAGCATACATTTTTGTTCAGATAATTTCATCTTGTTTCTCCTTGACAGTCCCTCTCCACAGGCAATATATTCAAATAGAATGCATGCTGTGTGCTAAGTTGCTTCAGTCATGTCCAACTCTTTATTATCCTAAGGATCGAGCCCACCAGGGTCCTCTGTCCATGTAATTTTCTGGGCAAGAATACTGGAGTAGGTTGCTGTGCCCTCCTCAAGGGGATCTTCCCAACCCAGGGATCTCACAGGCAAATTCAAATAGAATAAAATAAGAGAGTCATTTGGGGGGAGTACATACAATGAATATCAATACCTGTCTCTGAAACAGAGTTTCCACTTGATATTGTACAAATAGTAAGAATATAATATTCCTTTAAAAACGTCAAAGAGATTAATGTAAGACCTAAGGAAAAGACTTTATATGTAAAAAAGAGACATTATTTTAAACACTGTGTTACACTATGACCTGAAAATCTTAAGGAGGTTTTGCTATTTGAAGATTTCTCACCTGCTATGACACTTAGAGAAACCACAAACAAAACAACACAGGCATCAAGACGGGGATGTAAACGTGTCCTGTCAAGCAAAGCATAGGTTTCTCACGATTTTGATGTGTTCTGCGTGCATATGCTGCTCTTCATTTGGCAAGCCTTTTTTATGTCCCAGCAAACAGCTAAGGAATAACAAGCATTCTTTGTCAGATTTTAGGTATTCCAGAAGATATTTTAAAGCTATGTGGATTCAGTTCACTCCATTCCAAGTCGAAAATATAACACCTTTAGAAAGATCTGCTCCCTTTGATCTATGGACCAAGAGTATGAAGGTCTTATCTGTCACTGGAGGGTGGGCTGTTGTTAATGGGACTGAGAGTCAAATCCTGAGCTTTGTAATGGTTTCATAACCCTGAAGCATAATGCTCTCAGTCCTTCCCACAGAAATTTGTTCAGAAAATGAACTTAATCTGGAAATTAGTCCTTCCTTCAGATTTCATAGTATTTAAAGCCTAGAACATGACCCAACACATAATAGGTGATCAGAAAAAATTAATTGAAGTAGCCCATTCCTGCCTGGAACAGCCTGGGCAAAAAAAAAAAAAAAAGCCATTAGACATTAAACAGAGCAAAAAATTGGAAAATAGAGACTAGAATCAGAGCAGAAATAATGCTTCTATAACCACTCAATTCTGGTTTCCAAAATTCCTTGTAAAGAGAAACTAACACTTCATGTAAGCACTCTTATCGGGTAGCATTTACAAGTCATGTTTGGCATGCTGTAAATGCATTTGTCCCTCGTGGAGCACCTCCCTACACAATGATGATTTATTAGAATGCTATCTGTCTCAAATATTTTTATATTTAAACATGCAAATCCATTGCAAGACTATCAGTAAAGCTCACATATGTCACATGAATGGTTCTCATGACCACTGAAACAGTACAGGAGAGCAAACACAAGGCAAGCTCTGTCATTGAGTATGGAGGCGTGGCATTTTGCTCTTCCTACCTGAACTGCACGTCTTCACCCTATAGTGGTCTCCTTTCCTGCTACTATTTCATTTTTATAAGAACATTTAAACCACAATGGATGACAACGAGAACAAAGTATAAACGTGCCTGAGAGACTACAAAATTTCCAAAGTACATGATCATCCTGGGTATTAAAAAATCCAAGTTTAATGACAGCTCTAGTCATTTCTAAGCAATGGCCAGGGAAAAAAGGGAAACAATAAGTAAACAAGTATGGATTAATAAGTTATTTGATATTATAAAAGGAAGTGTAAACATCATTTCAGCCTTAAGTTGACAAACACCAAAGAATCCACCTGCCGATGCAGGATACGAGGGTTCAATCCCTGGCTTGAGAAGATCCCCTGTAGAAGGAAGTGGTAACCCACTCCAGTGTTCTTGCCTGGGAAATCCCAAGGACGGAGGAGCCTTGCAGGCTACAGTCCATGGGGTCGCAAAGAGTCAGACAAGAATTAGTGACTAAACAAGAACAAGGAACAATAATTTGAACAAACTATAATTGAGACATAAAAATAATCCAAAATAATTGAGAGAATAGAAGAATGATGTATGATTCTGGGAATACATCTGCATAAGAACTGGGATAATACAACTCCGAGTGGCAATGATACAGTTAGTGCTTCCATTTTTACAACAGATCTTATTCTTATCCTCCTAACACACACAGTGCTAAGACTTGTAGTTTTAATTTCATAGCATGAGGTTCAAGGCATCTCAGTAAATCTTAAGTTAAAAAAAAATCCTTCACAAAATTGCATGAAACTTGACTAACAAGGAGGCCTCTGGAAATGCTGGCTGATTCTTAGTCATAAATGTTATGTCCTGGTCATAAATGTTATATCCTAGTCATAAATGCTAGTCCACTGAGTAGTATGGTAATTATTTCTTTTATGCTTCCCTCAGTAATTTTGAAATGCTAATTTTCATCATGTGCTTTCCAACTTCAAATACTTTCCCACTCCCGCTTTATCTTTTTCTGCATGATCAGGGCGATTTCACTTTCACTATTCACTTTCATGCATTGGAGAAGGAAATGGCAACCCACTCCAGTGTTCTTGCCTGGAGAATCCCAGGGACGAGGGAGCCTGGTGGACTGCCAGGCTGTCTATGGGGTCGCACAGAGTCGGACACGACTGAAGCAACTTAGCAGCAGCAGCAGCAGGACCCATAGTTTCACTCTCTCTATAGGTGAGCCCTAGTGCCCTAGGAATATATGAGTAGATTTGGAAGTCTCTCTTGGGGCATGATTCTATGACCCTCTATGTCACCTCCTCCACTTATAGTCTGATGAGATTCCACCCAGCAGTACTTCGTAGTTGTCATGCAATTTTTTGTTATTCTTGTATATACCATGCTACTTTTCCTTCCTAAAATATCGTACTTCTCTTGATGTGATGCCATTATTTCAGCCTTTTAAAAATATCTGAGAAAATCATTTATATCCTGTGATTTATCCAGAGAGTTATATACTTCACTAAAATTCACACTGAACAAAGTTGCACTTTTTAAAAGCATTCTTCTATAATCTCCTTCAGCTTCAAGTTGGCAGAGGGGAGGGTTGAAAACAATCCACAGTGTAAAGTTTCTATTGCAAGAATAATTTTACTTCCGTTCAAAGACTTCAAACGAGGAGAACATGAACAAGACTGTTCTGAAACTGATGTGGTTAAGACTACATGAGTGTCTCATCTACACATGATGAAAACAAAAGAAAATAAAGTTGAGTACAAACTGGGAATACTTCTTTTGAAACAAAACTAAAACAGTTTCAACAAAAAGTTTGCAGTTTTTAAAAAGAAATTGTTTAAAAGAGCTTAAAATCAGCAAACAAGAGATGGGATTATTTGAAGATAAAACTATCAGAGAAAAATATCTAGCAGCAGTTGACAACTCTCTCCACCATTGCTCTGATAGTATGGAATCAGACAGGGCTGTTTCACCCAGCTGGAGAAACTACCAGAAAATATACCCATGGGTAAATAATGATACTACTAATGCGCTTTGTTGTTTAAGGTCACAGTTTTTCAGAAGTTCAAATAAATATATTCCATTTTTGAATAATACATCTCATCTATATATAGAAAATAATTTTTACTATTAGAATCATTTCATTTATGTAGTTAAATTTTTTAATGATTAAACTTTTTTTTCTGTTTGGTAGTGTCTGGTCTTATTTTTGTAACAGCATTTTTAAAAAATTTCTTCTGCTAATAATGTTCACAACCTATTTGCAGTAAATAATTTTATATTTCTTGTTATTTTGTAATATTTTTGACAGTGTTTTTAAAGTTCAATAAATGTCTTCTTATACTTGAATACAGTAAATGTTACAGGTCACTGACACTTTAAAAATGAAATATCAGTATTAATATCCATACTTTCATACTAACACAGAATAAGTACTACAACACTGATCCTATCATTTTATTTTGACACTACAATCACTAGAAGTATATCCCTCCCATTCTCATTCTCAGCAATTTAAATTCAGCAAAAGTCTTTGTCTCAACTACCTTTCTACCTCTTCAGGGCTTTGAGAGATATCTACGATATCAGGGCTTTAAGAGAAAGGGAAGTAATTCTTTCCCATTTGCTATAAAATAAATTTAATCTAGAAGGACACAGAAAGGCACAGACTATGTCTCATGGTAACCATTATAGGTAGGACAGTGGATAAAAAGCCAAGAGTCAGACACACAGGCCATATTCCTCCAATTGACTCTATGATCTTCTAACTTTCCTATAAGAACAGCTTGGGGGAAAAAAGTAGCTTCTTGGTGCCATTCTCACACAGACTACTTGAAATGCCATATTTATCAGTGTGAAAGTCTCCTTTCTACGAAATAAGATCTCCAGGAGATGTCACATCACATTTCATTCTTCAGAAAAAAATAGTAAGCGTACCTTCTGAGTTCTAGAATATGAAGTTGCATCAGGCAGGATCCTCAACTATAAGCAACAGACACTGACTCCAGCCATTTTAAACAGGAAAAAAGTAATTATGAGAAAACTATGGACCAGCTTACACAATCTAGAAGGAAGCTTCAAAAATAAGGATCAAAAATCCAGTGAGACTCAAAGAAGCCCAAGCAGCCTACATCACACCACAGAAACTCTTACTTTAAGATATTATTACCCAGGTCATAGTTAATGTTCTGCCAGTGAATTGTTGCACTGCTGCTGTGCGTGAATTCTAAAACGCTCTTCTGGTTTGGTGCCCCTTCTAAGTCCCAAGCAGAAACATCCAACTGATAAAGCATAGGTCAAGTGTCTTTAGCCTGTAAATCTGAGACTCTGCTAACTACAACTAGAAAATTCCCTTAAAAAAGAAGAGTGTGAATGGAGCCAGTCAGTATCAACAACTGTCCATTGTACCAAGCTTTGGCCATGAAAGAAACAACTGAATTAAAATAATCTTTCATTTCTTGAAGTGAGATACATTTCAAAGCACAACTTCAGANTTTCTTTTTTAACAGTGCTTTTTAGCATACTAAATATATCATTAGATGGGACGCAGAAATTTAAGTCAGATGGGTGCAATAGATCTGATGAAAAACTTATCATTTTATCCTATTAATGTGCATTTTCCCATTAACATTTCTTTTGCTGCCTTTAAACAATGTCCTATAAGTAATATAAAGATTAAGTAAATGGATAAAAATCAGAAATACTTCTAACTGTAAAAGTAAAAGTGTTAATTGCTCAGTCATATCCAACTCTTTGAGACCCCATGGACTGTAGCCTGCCAGGCTCCTCTGTCCATAGAATTCTTCAGGCAAGAATACTGGAGTGAGTTGCCATTTCCTTCTCCAGGAGATATTCCTGACTCAGGGATTGAACCCAATCTCTCGCATTGTGGGCAGATTCTTTACCCTCTGAACCACCAGGGAAGCCCAATTATAACTTCAGTGAGCTTGAAGAATAAAATCCAGCTCACTTTGTTTCACCAAATGTGAAAGTCATTAATTTATTTAAAAATTATTTTCAAAAAAATGCCATTTTCAGCTACTTCAATCAATAAAATCTTGTCTGGAAGCAGAAAAGAAATTCTAGTGTCATTGGAAATTCTGTTACTTTCTTCTATAAGTTCTGTATTTGGTTGTGGAAAACCCCAAGTCAAATCCTTGAAAGTGAAAGTGTTAGTTGCTCAGTAGTGTACAACTCTGCGACCCCATGGACTAGAGTTGTCCAGGCTCCTCTGTGGGATTCTCCAGGCAATACTGAAGTAGGTTGCCATTTCCTCCTCCAGGGAATCTTCCTGACGCAGGGATCGAATCCAGGTCTCCTGCATTGCAGGCAGGTTCTTTACCAACTGAACCACCAGGAATGCCCAAGTCAAATCCTGGTGTGCCCTAATTATTGGGAGAAGACATAAGAAATAACCATTAACCACTCTATCCCCAACTACAGGATTATTATTTATTCCTCAGAATCCAGAAATTTATAAAATAAAATGCATCACTTGTTTGAAGTGAAACTTTCTTTACTCTTTTAACAGAGTCTTACATATACTATGTGCCCACTCTTAACTGTTTTATTTCCATCCTTCTTTTGTCAGTAATTACAGTCTTAATCCTGAGTGCATGGAAAAATCCCATACAACATGCTCTTCCAGAAAGGGCAATCACACATAAACGCCACTTCACACTTGCTCCAGCAGTACAATGGAGGCAATTGGGATGACTTAACCTAATATCACACCAGTTATCAGAAAACTTACAGCTGCATTATTTGTGCAGCCAACAGCAGAAATGAGTCCTCTGTATTTACCAACAGAACTATGGCTAATTCTCAGATAATTAGTATATTTTCATCACATAACAGTTTAGACATTTCATGAAGTTTCTTTATTATTCCCTGTCATACTCTGGTGTCCAAAACACATGTTAAACTGGTTTTCCAAAAGGACAAGAGGAAAATAATGAAAGCAAATGAAATGTAAAGCTCCCAAGACCATGGGTACAGGAATACAGCAAAACCTTTGCTTCTGTTCAGTCCTACTGCAGCTGCACTAACAGTCTCCCTGCTGTACTCAATGCTCTCTCTCTCCTCCCAATTCTAGCGGGAAATATGGTTTCAATTCCTACACATCTGAGCTTGAAAATTGTGGCACATATTTTAAGAGTTACAAAATCTGCTCATTTCTTATCCCTTTAATGGCTCCAGAAAGAAGGCAACCATCCTTTGTTCTTCTGATGCCAGCTTTGTTTAGAAATGCTCCTGCTATTAGAAACAGGACCTTGAAAGTGATAGTCTCAGTCATGTTCAGCTCCATGGACTGCAGCCGACTAGGCTCCCCTGTCCATGTGACTCTCCAGGCAAGAATACTGGAGAGGGTTTCCATCCCCTTCTCCAGGAGATCTTCCTGACCCAGTGATCAAACTGGGTTTCCGGCATCGCAGGCAGATTCTTTACCATCTGAGCCACCACGGAAGCCCAACAGGACCATGGGCAAGCTAAATCATTCCACTATGACATTTCTTATCAACAACAAGCGCTCTTCACATTATTCCAAAATGGCCCTTTCTAACACTGAATCTGAAATAGTCAATTGTTAAATATGTACCCACTAACTCTGGTTAGCTTAATTTCTGTGTTCAAAAAAATGCTAGGATTCAATAGGAAAGATAACATGTCTCTTCTTGTTTTTTGTCATTCTATCTTCTATGTCAATAAAATGCCAATATTAAAAAAGCACTAAATAAACAGTGATCAGTTCAGTTAATGTATTACTTCATGGACAAATCATAGTTTTAGGCAGTGCTTTCACAGAACTTTCTGTGGTTATGGAAATGTTCATGCAATTTTTACCTGATAGTGTGTGTGATTGCTGGCCACAAGTGGTGACTATTGAACAATTGAAAAGTGCCTAGTGTAACTGGGGAGCTAAATTTTTTAAAATTTTCTATCATTTAATTAAACTTAAATTTAATTAGCCACATGTGGTTAGTGACTACCATAGATGCTAAGATACAAACAACCAGAACACAACTTCTGCCTTCAAGGAGCTCACTGTCCAGAAATACAAGCTCAAAAGTCATCACAAGTCTTAATAAAAGAAAAGGCATTTGAGCTGGTTATGCAGAACAAATATAGAATTTAACCTGCATTGAGAATTCAATCTACTTCTTAGACATACGCTAAATTGTACATCTGAGGGCTGAAGACTGTGTTTTCTATTTAACTTATAATTAATATGTAACTGTATAAAAAACAGATGATTTGAAAACTAAAAGATAATATATAGAAAGCATTTAGAATACAGTAAGAACTACTCTATATCTGCTAATATCATTATTATTTAAAAAATAAATTTTGTCCTACCACTGAAGTCCATGACGCTCAGTATTAAAACAAAAGTTAACCAGTTTTTTCCACTGCCTTGCACCTATTTTCTGATTTTTGTTTTTGCTAGTACATTAGTACGGATTTCTTTATATCTACCACTCCATAGGCAATGCTTGCCAGTTTGGTCAGTTGATTCTTCAGGAAAAATAATGATTTAAGTAAAAAATGTTCTTATTAATATTAGACCAAAGATAGAATTATTTTTCTCATATCTGGGATTTACATGCCTCACTAGCTTTGGTGATAAAGAAAAAGGTAAAGAGAAGAAAGAAGTCAGGACACATGATCAGGAACTTCCAGCATCAAGCCATCTTCAAGTTGTGGCCTACGATCCTAGAAACAATGTTGGGCAAGTTCCTTTAATTTCATTGCTTATAGTTTTACTTATAAGAGAAAAGGTTAAATAGCTCCATCTAGAGATACTTGTGATAGATCTTAGAGATACACAGATAAAGAAATCATTGCAGGTGTGAAGTTCTGGACAAGCTTCTGTTTCTTCCTCCAAAGGGACCCATGAACAAATAGCTCCACAGATTCTAGATCCTATCTACTGTGAAGCTGAGGAAAATCACTATAAACCAGTCAGTAGAAATTTATAAAATTTTATCTTAGTAAAATATGAGATTGAATGAGTATAACTCTCCTAAAAACAGCAAACTGTTATGATGAATGAGATGAAAAATTAGACAAAGCTTTACAGTGGCTCTCAAATAAGCCAAGTCACATATACAGATAGAACATATGGAACCATGCCAATGGGTTATACATAAAACAAAGCAAATTTTAAGACAAAAATCAGCTTTGTGTTCATTACACTATATTGTGTACTAAGGACAAAATGGAGTGCAAAGACAAATATTCTCTGACTCGATAGAGGCATGAATCAAATAATAAAAAGTTTTAAATCACAGTGGTATATGAGCTATTATTAATAGTTAAATGGTACAAGGAATAATAATAATAAAAAGATCAGAAAGACTTCTACAAGGAAATGACATTTGAACTCAGATATAGAAGTTGAATTAGAGCAAACAAGGTAAATAAGGGAAGAATGAGCTTTGCATGCAAAGGAAGAGAGTGCACAAAGTCTGTTGCAGGAAGGCACACTAAAAATCCAAGAAAGTGAAAGTGGATACAGGTGCATAGGAGTAAAGTGAGACAGCAGAGGGAGATGTAATTAGTTTCTGGGTGAACTCTAGAAAGTATCATGTTCTCTGCAGTATATTTTTGTTTCCCACTTTGCATTGATATTTACAGATATGTAATATCTCTATCTATCTGTATTTACATAGATGGATAGTATTTGTATTTGGTTTCTTTACTAGAATAAGTAGAAATGCCTGAATCTTTCTAAAAAGGGGGCTCTACAGACATGTCACACAGGAAAAATCAAGGGATATATCGTAGCTGAGTGACAAACGAAAGTTTCAAGGTTTCAGCTGCCTAGACAAAGGCAAGCTTTCCTACAAACAAGATTAGCAAGGCTGACCCATGAAAAGGGATGCAGGTTCACTACATGGGTCAGGAAGATCCCCTAGGGATGAAATGGAAACCCACTCTAGTATTCTTGCCTGGGAAATCCCATGGACAGAGGAGTCTTGTGGGCTACAACCATGGGTCACAAAGGGTCAGACATGACTTAGCAACTAAACAAATATATATATATATATATATAAACACATACATGTATAACACATTTTGTTTATCCATTTATCTTTTGATGGGCAGTTAAGTTGTTCCCATGTCTTGGCTATTGTTCATTTTTCAAAGAAATAACTATAGCACAGTTGCAGCCCACTTCATGCCCTTCTGTCCTCAATTTTGCTAAAACAAACTAGCATGTGTACTTTATTCCAGATAACGGTTTAGACAGCTGAATCTGGGTCAAAAACAGAATAATTATGGGGAGAATTGAGGTAGGAAGTAATACTTGTACTTTTCAAATTACACTTTTTTATTCTAATGAAGATATATAATGAGCCCAATTATACATTGTTGATGATACCCTTCATTGTCTTTTCACAGCCAGGCATGTTTATAAAAGGTGGAATTATAGAACTGAAAGTTGAAATCTCTGGCAAGGGCCTGGAAAGCAGTTATTTGGAGTTGTCAGTGGAGGGT
>SJYQ01003204.1:146312-217844 GCA_006410935.1 Redunca redunca
ACATATACACAATGGAGTATTACTCAGCCATTAAAAAGAATACATTTGAATCAGTTCTAAGGAGATGGATGGAACTGGAGCCGATTATACAGAGTGAAGCAAGCCAGAAAGAAAAACACCAATACAGTATACTAACGCATATATATGGAATTTAGAAAGATGGGGATGATGACCCTGTATGCAAGACAACAAAAGAGACTCAGATCTATAGAGTGAACTTTTAGACTCTGGGAGACAGAGAGAGGGAGAGGGTGGGATGAGATGGGAGAATGGCATTGAAACATGTATACTATCATGTAAGAAACGAATCGCCAGTCAATGTCCGATGCAGGATGCAGGATGCTTGGGACTCGTGCAAGGAGAGGACTCAGAGGGATGGTATGGGGTGGGAGGTGGGAGGGGATTCATGTTTGGGAACGCATGTACACTCGTGGTGAATTCATGTCAATGTTTGGCAAAACCAATACAGTAATGTAAAGTAAACTAAAGTTAAAATAAAAATTAAAAAAAAAAAACATAATGAGGAAAGCAATTAAAACACAGCCTTTAAAATAAAAAAAAAAAACAAAAAACACAATAGACTGGATGGCTTATAAACTGTAGAAACTTACTGCTCACTGTTCTAGAGACTGTAAGTACAAGATCAGGGTGCTAGCATGTCAGTCAGTCAGTCAGTTCAGTTGCTCAGTCGTGTCCAACTCTTTGCGACCCCATGAATCACAGCACACCAGGCCTCCCTGTCCATCACCAACTCCCGGAGTTCACTCAAACTCACATCCATCGAGTCAGTGATGCCATCCAGCCATCTCATCCACCTCATCTCTGTCATCCCCTTCTCCTCCTGCCCCCAATCCCTCCCAGCATCAGAGTCTTTTCCAATGAGTCAACTCTTTGCATGAGGTGGCCAAACTACTGGAGTTTCAACTTTAGCATCATTCCTTCCAAAGAACACCCAGAACCAATCTCCTTTAGAATGGACTGGTTTGATCTCCTTACAGTTCAAGGGACTCTCAAGAGTCTTCTCCAACACCACAGTCAGGTTCTGCTAGAGAGCTTCTTCTGGTTTGCAGACTTCTGTGTTCTCACATGGCAGAAAGGAGTAGGAAACTTTCTCAGACCAGTTTGACAGTGTAACATTTCTACCATGAAAGGGGAAACACTTTGTTTTCACTGGAATAGACACTCTGGATATGAATTTGGCTTCCCTGCATGCAATGATTCTGCCAAAACTACTCTCTGTGGTTTCCAGAATGATTAATCCATCATTATAGTATTCCACACTTCATTGCTTCTGATCAAATAACTCTCTTCATAGCAAGTGAAGAGCAGCAATGGGTCCATGCTCATGAAATTCGGGGATTTTTCTATGTTTTCCACCATCCTGAAGCAGCTGGCTTGACAGAATGGTAAAACGACCTTTTAAAGACTCAGATAAAGTGCCAGCTAGGTGTCTTAAGGGCTGGCACAAGGTATTCCAGAAGGCCTTATCTGTTCTGAATCTCAATTCAGTAGCTGGCGTTGTTTAAGTAGGATTCATGGATTCAGGAATCAAGGAGCATAAATGAAAGCAGTGTCAATTGGCATTACCTCTAGTGATCCACTAGTAAAATGTGTTGCCTATTCTATGACCTTTTGCTCTGCCAGTCTTAGTTCCAAAGGGAGAAATGTTTCCACCAGGAAACACAACAATGATTCCACTAAAGTAGAAATTAAGATTGCCACCTGGCCACTTTGCACTCCTCACTCCTATGATCAATAAGCAGAGACAGGAGTTACCATGATGGCTGAGTTAACTGATTCTGACTAGCAAGAGAAAATTGGATTCCTACTCCACAATGGAAAGATGGAATACAGGAGATCCTTTTGGATATCTTGTAACATTGACATACTCTGAAGTTCAATGGGAAATTGTAACTGAACTTAGGCAGGGATACTAATGGCCCATCTCTTTCAGCAATGAAGACTTGGATCATTCTACCAGGTAAGAACTGTAACTAACTGATGTCTTGCTGAAGGTAAAGGAAGTGGGTAGTGGAAAAAGGTAGTCATAAAATATCAGCTGTCACCATGTGACCAGTTATAGCCATGAAGACTGTGTCATGGGTATTCCTTATTTTCTTATGAATATATCTGTGCATGTATAGATAGAATATATAAATATATGTATATTTTAGACAAACATTTTTTTCTCTTATTCTCTAATGTAACATAAATTAAATACAATAAAGTCAATTGTTTCCATATATTGTTATAAACATGTAAAGTCATTAAGTTGTATTGATTTTATGCCATACTATTTAAATATTGTTAATTTTACATGATAGTTAGTAAGTTAGAGAATATCAGTGAGAAGATTAACCACTCAAGGACTTTCTTTGAGGCAAGAGATTAATGCATTTTCAGTTGTACATAGAATAGGTATTTCTATGTTAGATAAATCTTGACCTTATTGTCTTTTTGGAGATATATGATTTGAGATGTGTATGGGTACCATAACGACAAGGGGTGAACTTGCAATGGTTGATTTTATGTCTCATTTTGACTGGGCCATGGGGTACTCAGACATATAGCAAAACATTATTCCGGATGTGTCTGTGAAGGAACTTCTGGATGAGAGTAACCTTTGAATCAGCAAACTGAGTAAAGCAAATTGCCCTCCATAGCGTAGGTGGGCTTTACCCAATCTGTTGAAGGCCTAAGTAGAATAAAACTGGGTACGAAAGAATTTTTTTCTCTTTGCCTGTCTTTGAGCAGAGCCATGGATTTTCTATGCTTAGACTTGGACAGAAACTTACACCATCAGCTCTTCTTGTTCTTCGACCCTCAAAATCTGTACAAGACAAGAATTATACTATCAGCTCTCTTGGGTCTCCAGCTTCCTAACTTCAGATCTTGAACTCCGTGAAGACCAAAATCTCTTTAGACAATTCCTTATGGTATATATATTCTATTGGTTCTGTTTTCTGGGAAACTCAGACTAATCTAATACAGGTAGTATGATCTTAAATGCTCTGGAGTAAATTGAGTATATGTTTAAGAATCTGTTGTATGCTTGAATTGAGCTTGCCTTTTTTTACAGGCAATCAACACTTCTGTCAACTGCAAATTGGCACTTGCCAAGAGCATATGCCAGTGACTGAAAAACAACAAGGGCATTTGCCATCTGCCTGTGCTGCGCCAGCTGCTGACCTTCACACTCTCTGAAGGGCATTTAGCATGGAGAGTGAGGCACCCTGGGCTCCAGGGAACCTGGTGGAACAGGTCTTTAGACAGTTAGATATTTTCAAGAACTGATTTCATGATCCCAATCCTTGCATTTCCTCATATCTAGAAAAGCACTAAATCCCTTCATGGTAATATCAGTTCCTAGTGACTAGCAGAAAACCTTTTGTAAAATAAGCCCTTGATTGCATTGACCTCCTTCTTCACCAAAATCTTATATATTGACCTCCCCCCACTCCTCTTTGGAGCAGTTTCTCAGAGCTATCTGAGGTACTGTCTCTTGGACTGCAGTCCTCATTTTGCCCCAAATAAAACTTAACTTGCAACTCTCACATTGAGCATCTTTTTAGCTGACACTAATGTAATTAAGAAAGTCTCATTACTGACTGAAGTGATTTGATTCCATGGCTGTACTGATTTGAAAACATATTAACCAGAGAGATGGTAAGGGGTGGGAGGTGGGAAGGGATTCATGTTTGGGAACTCTTGTACACTCGTGGTGAATTCATGTCAATGTTTGGCAAAAGCGATACAGTAATGTAAAGTAAACTAAAGTTAAAATAAAAATTTCAAAAAAAAAATAAGATTTGCATGGTAGATTGGGTTAAGTCAGAAATTTTCAAAGACGGAAGTCAAGGGTGTGGTGCTATATTTAGTTAGGACATACAGGCCAGGTAGCCCACTTCTACTGTAACTAAAACAGCTCCAGATTAACTTGTAAAGAAGGCAGAACACCAAAGAATTGATGCCCTCTAACTGTGGTGCCAGAGAATACTCCTGAGAGTCCCTTGGACAGCAAGGAGATCAAACCAGTGAATCTTAAGGGAAATCAACCCTGAATAGTCAACGGAAGGACTGATGCTGAAGCTGAAGCTCCAATATTTTGATCATCAGATGTGAACAGACAACTCATTGGAAAAGTCCCTGATGCTGGGAAAGATTGAGGGCAGAAGGAGAAGAGGGTGTCAGAAGATGAGATGGCTGGATTGCATCACCAATGCAATGAACATGAACTTGGGCAAACTCCAGGAGATGGTGAGGGACAGGGAGTTCTGGCATGCTGCAGTCCATGGGATCACATAGAGTCAGACGCAACTAGACAATTGAACAGCAGCAACACTTGATGGAAGGTGATGAATACAGAAAATAATGTTTATGGGAACCAACATCCTTGCATAGTCAAATGAGCAAAATATAAACATCCAAGAAGACAGTTACTCATCTTTTCCTTATAAACACAAACAACAGCAAATAGATGTCAAGAACTTCAGTAAAATTTTTTCCTTTGGCTATTTTATTGATAGAGATTTATAAGAGGAGGAAAGGGAGAAAAATTCTCCCTAGCCAACTTTCCAGAACCAAAAGTGTTAATTAAAAGAAGAGAAATGTAAGATTTCCTCATTTTTGACCCAATCCGTAAACTCCAATTCTTGTATGCATCAGCTTGTATTCTGTATCATATTGTGTATTCTTGTACTGTGATTAAAATTCCCAGTTTCCTGGCCCAAGAAAGCACAGGTCTTCATTATGATTTTGTTAATCTTTGTTCCTCAATAATTAGAAGTATACTTCCACTTCCAGAAATATACCATATGCCCAGGAGCCTCAGAATGAACCCAGAACAAGGCACAGAATATGAGATGCTCTTTCTTCAACACGGGGCTATAGACTAGAAAATAATCTTTCCAGGGGCATAAATTGATATCAGCATAGTTTCTCTGCCTCTGCTCAGTCACTAGATAGTGGGGAGAAGTCTTCCCTGAAGCCTTAGAAGCAGAATATTGCTTTGCACTCATTCAAGATTCACTCCCACACCATATCCACATGTCAGAGAACCCAAAGCGGATACTTAACCTTAAAAAGCAGTTCTGAAAATTAGACTTTTGGAGAAAAGTTAGTTCTGGGCTCATAACCACTGTCTCAGTCTGGGTACTCCTGAAATAGGCACTGAGATAAGTATTTGAGTGAGTAAGGGAGAGAGCAGGTAAGGCAGGAAAAGGGAGCGGCCAATATAGGGTGCATAATCAAGCGAGTTTCCCCTGAGAATGAATGGATCTTATCCCCAGTGGGGAAATCTGGGGCTAACATAGAATATGTCAGAACTATCCCACCCCAGAAGCAAGGGAGGTGTTTGCACACCAACTCCTGTCAGTCATTTGTCAAGGTGTGCAGCATTAATCTGTGCACACTTCTGGCTCACTGTACACATGGTAAGAGTAAGTGGCCAAAGAAAACTCTTATGCAAAGAGATACACAGATGCTGGCAGATGAACGTTAGTCCTGCATGCACAGAAATGGTAAGGCCTGAGGGAATATTGGCAGAGCACCAAGAAGATTTGCTGTAATCCTGGAGGGACTGAATTATACATGAAACTTCACAAATTAGGCTGCACAGTATTATCAAGTTTAGGCCACACCAAACATGAGATTCCAGTCCAAAATTAGGACACACAGGAGGAAAGTAGGTATTAGTTTTATAAAAAATAAATAGCAGAAGTTGACTCCTAAGAAAGTCAGGTGATAGAATTATATAGATCACAAAATCTGTGTTTAAAATGATTATGTTAAAAACAAATCAGAAGAATGAAAAAACAAAAGCAGGCAGATTTGAGGAAAATTTGATCACTGAAGTTAAAAATTCAATGAATTGAATGAAAAGCAGATTAGACAAAAATAGATAATTAGCAAACTGGAAGACAGAGCTGAAGAAGTCACCTAAATTGGGGAAGCAAAAGGATGAAGAGTNAATTCAATGGATTGAATGAAAAGCAGATTAGACAAAAATAGATAATTAGCAAACTGGAAGACAGAGCTGAAGAAGTCACCTAAATTGGGGAAGCAAAAGGATGAAGAGTTTAAAAGTGTGATAAAGTAGTAAAAACATGTAGAGAATAAAGTCACATGGCATATTGTATCTCTAAAAGATACTCTGGAAACAATAAATAAAGAAAATTTAGAGGGGAGGAAAAGTCAACATCTTAAAAAATAATAGTAGAATTCTTCAAAGTTTGCTAAAGAATCCAACCCTCAGACAGGGAGCCCAGCAAATCCTAAATATGATTTCTCCTTGTGGTGCAATCCTTTGAGCCAGTCCTTGCTAAAGTCATCAGCAACCTTCTCAGATAACGTTTTTTCTATCTCATGAGTCACTTCTTCTCAGTCTTTTTTGCTGAGTTTTCCAAGCCTCTTAATGTTAAAATGTCCTTGGCCCCCCTCTCTTTTCTATCAATTAGCAATTTCATCTAAACTTAGGGCTCTAAACATTATGTTTATAATTAGTAATTTCCAAAATTATATCTGTGTCCAGACCATTCTTCTATAAATTCAGATTTATATATAAAATGTGCTACCCAATATCTCTGATCGGATGTCTTTTAACATCCAAGACTCAGCATGTCTTAAATTGATTTATCTCTCCCTCCCCTCACCACCCTTAAATCCATCACGTGCAACGTTTCACATTTCAGTTAATGATGACCCTATCCTTCCAGTTGCTCATACAAGAAATCTGGAGTCCTCATTGACATCTCTCCCATAGCTCAATACATCTCACCAGCTAAAGGCCTTCCCAGATGGCTCTGTGCTGTGTGCTCTGTCTCCAGTCATGTTTGACTCTTTGAGATCCCATGGACTGGAGCTCCGTGAGGCTCCTCTGTCCATGGGGTTCTCCAGGCAAGAATACTGGAGTGGGTTGCCATTTCCTCTTCCAGGGGATCTTCCCCACCCAGAGACTGAAACTGTGTCTCTTACATCTCCTGCATTTTCAGGCAGATTCTTTACAATTAATGCCACCAGGTAAAGAATCTGTCTGCCAGTGCAGGAGACACAGGCTTTATCTCTGGCTCAGGAAGATTCTCTGGTGGAGGAAATGGCAACCCACTCCAGTATTCTTGCCTGGGAAATCCCATGGACAGAGGAGTCTAGGATGCTATTTCCATGGGGTCTCAGAAAGTTGGACATGACTGAGCACACAATACTCACTCGTTCACTACCTAAAACTGTATTCATAGTCTTATACTTCTTGTAACTACCATAGCTACATGGCTTGTCTAAACCCTAAAATCTGAATAAACAACTGCAAGATACTTTGTGGTGGTGGTGGTGGTTTAGTCACTCAGTCGTGTCTGACTCTGTGTGACCCCATGGACTGTAGCCAGCCAGTCTCCTCCATCCATGGGGTTTTCCAGACAAGAATACTGGAGTGGGTTGCCATTTCCTTCTCCAGGGATCGAACCCGGGTCTCCTGAACTGAAGGCAGATTCTTTACCGGCTGAGCTACCAGGGATGAAAAGCTTCATATTAACCCCAATTATTTAGTCTTTTAGTGACACCTTTTCCCACCAAGTGACTGTTAAGATCCTTAAAAACAAAAGTGGAAGGGTTTTCTAGTGGTTGTCTAGTGGTTAGGATTCAGTGATTTCACTAATGTGGCTTAGGTTCAATTCTTGGTTGAGCAACTGACATTCCACATGCTTAACAATGTGGCCAAGAAAAACCCCCAGACATAAAAGTAGTATTTACTTCCCCAGCCCTTGACTTTAGTCATGCAACTTGCTCTGGCTAATGAAATTTTAGAAAAAAAGACAAAGACTCTCACTGTATTTGTGTATAAAGAGTAAGTCTCTTGTGCTTTTAACATTGCAATATACTTACCTGATTTGATGATCCCAAGAGGAAGATGACAAATCTGTGGAGCTCAGTGACCTCATTCAAGTCCAAATTAAAACGAAACATTCTTTAGCCAAACTACAGACTAGTCATGAGTGATCCACAGAGACATCTAGCCAACCCAAAGATATATGAGATAGAAATTCTCACTACTGTATGCTATGGAAACATTGTGATTTTATTATTATAGAAAGTATAGATTGATTTAGCCTAACAGGTCTCCCAACTTTTCGCCTTGACTCCTAAAAATCTTGCCTCAACATACAAGCCAAGGAGATCTCATTTTTTTTCTCTTTTACTTATTTTATTTTTTCTACTTTTGTAATTCATTGACTTCCCATAGCATATGGACAATGTTGAAAACCAAAAATATGGATATAAGCACGTACTAATTTTAACATTTTATCCAATGTCACCCCATATTTTTGGATAGTTTTAACAACAGAAACAAACCTAAGCAATTGAAAATACGAAATCCAGGTAACTGGTTCTGTTCCCCAACCCCAATGTATAGGCAATGTCAACCCAGAAATACTTGAATCAGATGAGAATCAGAGCTGATTCCTGTGCTTCTTTACATATATTAGTCAGTGTTTTGAGTGTTGCAATACCAAAAACAAAACCATTTCAGCCTGTTGATACCTGAATTTTACTTTTAGAAACTGTCAATTCAGAGTTTCATAAAAAGGTCTCCATTTTTTAAAATAAACTCTAAATTTACATGTTAATAATCAGTTGAATTTTAAAAGATTTACTTTCAACTTTGAAAGCAAATTATCTTTCAACTTATAAAAATCCATTTACTCAGCTANTATAGTATGCTGACACAGATATCAGAGACTTAATTACAGTGTTACTCAAATGAGTCAAAATAAAACCAATGTACATTCAAGCTAATAGATCAATGATTAACGGTACAATTAAAAAGCTGGATAAAATATTCAATAATTTTTAAACGCTATCAAATACTTTTGTCCTAATTGTCAAAACCCATTACTCATAATGTTTAGCTATTTGTTTGTTTGTTTTCATTTTCCCGTCTCAAACCATCAAACACAGAAACCATCACCTCTAGCTTCTCTTCCATGGTTTCTGCCTACAGTTATAAGATCCTCTGTTTCTGCTTGCCAGAAGCAGATCTTTTTCATCAAAAGTATCTGCCGTGCAAGATTTCACTAGTTATTTACAAGAGGGTCTGATACAGAACCATATTCTAGGGAAGCTACCCAGATAAAACAGTCACATCCAAGTACAGGTCCACTCTGAATTTTTCTGGGAAGAGACAGAAGTAGTAGTTGACACCATCTGAATTTGCACTTGCTAAGGAAGGTCACTGCCTCTGGAATTGCTCACTTTTGCAATGATGATTTAGTTCATCCTCAACCACCTACATAACCTGGGGTGCTTTGCATTCACAATGGAGATTCCTAGGAGCCAACAGACCTCCTGAGGCAAAAATGTCAGGGTGGAGACTGTGAATACATATTTGAAGAAAAAAAAAAGCTTACTAGGTGTTTGTGGCTCACAGACAATCTCTCACTTAAATGTTCTCAATGTCAATGTCAAATGTTTTCACTGCCATGCTATTTAATAACGAAGCCCAGAGGAGACAGTCAGGGAAAGATCTGTATCTGTACCAAAATAAACCCAAAAGAATTGTTAAAACTTGCAAACAAAGCCCAAAAAGGAAGCTGGTGCTCTTTGCTATAGTGTGTAATAGAAAACAAAAGGGTTTGACCAGAAATCCTCTAGCTGTGGCTATTCCTACACAACTGCCTCCAGAATTATATTTATACTTTTTATACTTTTGTTCCTGTTCCAGTAAAAATACAATCTATTTTATACGGCTTGCTGTTTTCTACAGTCTTAGATGGCTTGCTCAGGCTAACATTTTTTTAATTGAATAATTCAAGCATCTGACATAAAATTATAAACTTGCACTGACAACCACAAAAAAAGCAGACATGGCATAAAATATTTAAAAATAAAACCAATGAAGCAAAATATTGCAGGGCACAGATATACTCTCCCACCCCAACTCCAAGCAGCTTAGCTTTTCTTTGCTGATTTCTTTTTTCTCTGTTTCTCCTTTTGGCACACAATAAACAGTAAAAAGTCATTCAGAAACTATTGTGCATCTTTGAACTCAAATTTATTTGGCTTTTGTGTGCTAATATGAAGTTTCACCTATAAAATGAGCAGTCAGAGTTAATAAATAGCTATTGAACTGTGCCCAATGGGAGAGGCAAAGCTGAGGCTGATGGCTCTTATTACTTGCCACTAACACCAGGATTGATCTGAATGTCTATGACAGAGCCTTGGAGTGTGGGGAAATAGTAATGTGTTATGCAGGTACAGAGCCAGTCTTTTTAATCCAGACTTCTGAAAGACAGTCTTTCTGAAAGACCCCACTAAAAACAGAGAATGGAATCCTCTTCATTTTATGCCCAACAAGCACATACAAGAACACACAGGCATCCATTTCACCCCACTTTTAAGACCAGGGCTTCCCTGCTGGCTCAGATGGTAAAGCATCTGCCTGCAATGTGGGAGAACTGGGTTCGATCCCTGGGTCAGAAAGATCCCCTGGAGAAGGAAATGGCAAACCACTCCAGTACTCTTGCCTGGAAAATTCCATGGACGGAGGAGCCTGGTAGGCTGCAGTCCATGGGGTCGCAAATAGTCAGCATGACTGAGCGACTTCACTTTCTTTAAGACCAGGTTTCAATATTTTATCTCCAAAACATATAACTAAAATAAAAGATGAATAAAAATATGCAAACTAAAAAAAAAAAACATTTAAATGCATGAATTTATTTATTAGATAACTTTAAATATTCAATTTTGAAATGGTCCAACCATTGGTCTATGGGATCAAAGGCAGAATAACTTTGGCAGCAGGTGATGAAAAAAAATTATCGTCATCATGTATGTGACCTGTACAAGCTACTTAGCATTTTCTCTTCTGTAAAATGGGAATAATCATGAGGAATATTTAGCCTAGTGTGTAACAGGATAGGAATGAGACTAAACACTAATAACATTTTTTAATACTTAATAAATCCTAACAAGGAACAGGCAGCATTTTTGAATAGAGTGAATAGGGAGTAGGTACAAGGGAGAAAACAAAAGAAAATGATGAAGTATAGAATGACTCTAAATGGTGATCTTCTTCACTATTATCTATAGAATTAAACTTTAGCATGTGAACCAGTACCTTAACATATTTCTTAAATTTTTAAAAATATCCATTTGATTCTTTTGAATATGTAGAGTGGGGAATTGTGCAAAAGAAGATGTAGGAGGAGTAAGAGATGAGGAAAGAGAGAGAAGAAAAAAAATATTCTATCTTCTAATTTCAACTTCTCTGAAAACAAAAGAATATACATAACTCCTGTTTTAAAGACCCTGAAACTACATGCCTCTATCAGAACGTCAACCATCTCTTCCCACTCAGGAGAATCTCCAAAAGCCTTAAGAATTATTTCCTGCAAAATGGGGACTGTGTACTTCTTTAGGTAGAGACTGTGTTTTGAACATTGCTGTATTTCTAGCACACGGTACAAGGTCCAGGACATAGTGGATACCAAAAATAGTGGAATAATTAAGACATTTATTAATTCAAACATCATTTATTTAACATCCTCTATTTAGCAGTCACATTTTAGGATATCAATGTTGAATAAATTTCCAACTATGTTTAAGTGGCCATGTCAATTTCACTACCATCCCAAGTGTGTTGGAAAGTGAAAGTCGCTCAGACGAGTCTCTTTGCAACCCCATGGACTATACAGTCCATGGAATTCTTCAGGCCAGAATACTGGAGTGGGTAGCCTTTTCCTTCTCCAGGGAATCTTCCCAACCCAGGGATCATACACAGGTCTCCTGCATTGCAGGCAGATTCTTGCCCAGCTGAGCTACAAGAGAAGCTCAAGAATACTGGAGTGGGTAGCCTATCCCTTCTCCAGTGGATCTTCCTGACCCAGGAATCAAACTGGGGCCTTGTGCATTTCAGGTAGATTCCTTGAACTGAGCTACCTTAACAGTTTTTATTGATAATCTACATAGATTATAGACCTTACTGAAACACAGGCTGAACATAAACTGTTCTTGATAATTACTGTGTTCATGAAATCCTATTATTACTGATGCTGTTGTAAATATCTGCTATTCATCCTATGTCTTCCACCCTCAAATCTAAATCCTGGTTCATACATTCAGGTGATAATTAACATTGACAACTGAGATGAATCACAGTCTAAAAGGTGGGACATATGTTTACTCTGCCTCTCTATATTTTAAATATAGCTTTTTAAAAAACCACTGGCAGGGACTTTCCTGGTGGTCCAGAGGTTAAGACTTTGAGCTTCCAATGTAAGGAATGTGGGTTCAATCTCTGGTTGGAGAACTAAGATCCCACAAAACAAGCAAAAAAAGAAAAACATTGACAATTTTTTTTTTTCCTCTATGGACTGAAGACTGAAGTTCAGCTGAGTGCATAAATCATTGACCAGTTCTCAACCTATTGCCTTTCAACACCAACTCTATTGGGCTATCTCTTTTGATACTGGAATGTGTCTCCTCATGACCTAAAACAAATAGACTGTTAGATATTTCTCCAGTAAATATGGATCAGCAAAGAATTGAAATTCAGGGTCTATAACCATGGCAAGTCACATGCAAGTCCCCACAAGGCAAAGGAAGGAAAACACTTTTATAACGGGTCAAAAACAGTTGGGAGGGCTATTGTGAAGAGTCCATGGCTCTTCACTGACTGAGCCCTTGACGGGAAATAAGAGGTGCGTTTCCTCTTCCTGATGGCTTCTTCTGTTGTCTCAGGGCATGAGCACGCCCCTTTCTGATCTCCTGACTTTATTTAATTGAAGGTTCTGTTTATTAATTTTTTTATACTTCCCCAATTTGGTGAAGATTTTTTTTCTGAATGCATCAGTGATCAAGAGTCAGGTTTTCCAGTTTCATGCCTTTTTGTCCCTCAGTGCTAGGAAGGATATTTCCTGGGTATAGTGTCTCAGGTCAGAGGGAAAGTGCACAGACTGCAAACTTATTCAAGTCATGTTCATGTAACAAAGAGAAGTAGGAAGGAAAACTCTCGAGTACTTTTTATCTAAATCCTATATGTTATCATAAGACTCTTGATCCCTTGGACAGCAAGGAGACCAAACTAGTCAATCCTAAAGGAAATCAACCCTGAATATTCATTGGAAGGACTGATGCTGAAGCTGAAACTCCAATACTTTGGCCGCCTAATGTGAAGATTTGACTCACTGGAAAAGACCTCGATGATAGGAAAGATTGAAGGCAAGAGGAGAAAGGGGCGACAGAGGATGAGACGGTTAGATGGCAACACTGACTCAATGGGCATGAGTTTGAGCAAACTCCAGGAGACAGTTAATGGCAGGGAAGCCTGGTGTGCTGCAGACCATGGGGTTGCAAAGAGTTGAACACCACTTAGCTACTGAATGACTACAACTGTATGTTATCAAGAACACAGATGCTGGATATCAACTGAAGCATTACATCATCATCAAAGATTTGGTGAGAAACTTCCTACAGGTCTGATCTGGATATCTTAGGGAAACTACCTCATGCTGTCTGCTTCAATTTCAGTAAATTCTACTTATACGTCACCAGATGATATGCAAGTAGTCCAGCCAGGGTTTGTGCTTTCTTCCCATGTGTCATGTGAATCCAAGAATATATTCCTTAGAGTTTGGCAGCACAGGGCCTCTGATAGGAGTCTCTACAGCAAGGTTAAAAACAATTCTATTGGAGATGCCTTTTTTTACAGACAAAAGCTCCAAGTTGCAAAGTGTGATGCTTAATACCTTTGTCTCCTGAGAGCACACTGTGAAAAGACTAACAAAACTTGATCTTTTAAAATAAATATTGAAGTGAGATTATTCTATTGGAGGATATTTGCTTTACAATGTTATATTGGTTTCTGCCACGCATCAACATGAATCAGCCATAGACATACATATGTTCCTGTCCTCTTGAACTCCCCTCCCACTTTCTACCCCATTCCACCCCTCTAGGCTGTCACAGAGCACCAGGTTGAACAACTTCCTATTAGCTATCTATTTTACATATGGTAATGCATATATTTCAATGCTACTGTCTCAATTCATCCCACTCTCTTCTGTCCCCACTGTCTCTATAAATCTGTTCTCTGTATCTGAGTCTCTATTCTTGTCCTGCCAATAGTTTCATCAGTACCTTTTTTCTAGATTCCATGTATATGAGTTAACATACAATATTTTTTTACAGATTGTTTTTCCTCTTTCTGACTTGCCTCACTCTGTATATCAGGCTCTAGTTTCATCCACCTCATTGGAACTGACTCAAATTTGTTCCTTTTGATGGTTGAGTAACATTCCGCTGTATGTATGTGTGTATATATATGTGTGTGTGTGTATATATATATATATATACATATTACATATATATATATATATCACAACTTCTTTATCCATTCATCTATCAGTGGACATATAGGTTGCTTCCATGTCCTGGCTATTATAAATAATACTGCAGTGAACACTGGGGTGCCTGTGTCCATTTCAATTATGGTTTTCTCAGGGTATATGTCCAGTAGTGGCATTGCTGGGTCATATAGTAGTGTTATTCCTAGTTTTTTAAGAAATCTCTATACTGTTCTCCATTGTGACTGTATCAGTTTACATTCCTACCAGAATGCAAGAGGTTTCCCTTTTGGTCATAGCCTCTCCAGCATTTATTGCTTGTAGATTTTTTGATGATAGCCATTCTGACCAGTGTGAGGTGATACTTCATTGTAGTTTTGATCTGCACTTCTCTAATAATAAGGGATGTTGAACATTTTTTTCAAAAACATGGTTATTTGTAATAGAAGCAATTAGGCCTTTGCAGTGTTCGAGTATCTCTTTTTTAAATCAGTTGTGGGTCAAAAGAAAGCAGGAGCCAAGTGCATTGGGCATCCTGTGATTATCTTAAAGTTTTAAGTTCCGAAAGTGGTGGATTTGAAATTTGTAAGGATGAATAGCAATGTTTTGGGCCAAGATAATTGGAGAGTTTCTACAAATTGGGCCAATTGAGTGTTTATAGTGCCATTAGTGTATTCAACTAAACCAGAGGATTAGGGGTGGCAGGCACAGTAAAAGTGTTGCAAGACTGGCCAAACTTTGCAGACTTGTTGAAACACCTTGTCAGTAAAATGGGCTCCTCAATTACAGTGAAGCTGGAAAAGAGTGTCTCAGGCAGCGACAACCCTTTGCAAAAGGACTTTAGCCACAGAAGTGGCATTAGTAGCCTGTCTGCAAGAGAAGACTTCAGCCCAGAACAGAAAACATATGGGGCTTCCCAAGTGGCTTGGCGGACAGACCATGACTAAGACATATTCATATCCATTAAATGGAGGAAATTATATGAAATCCATCTGCCAGATTTTGAAATATCCATTAGGCAGTTTGAAATGTCCAGCAGCAGTTCTTGGACTTCTGTGAGTTGTACTTTGGACAAGTAGGACAGATGAGGGCACATTCTGGGACCTTATTGTTTCCCCATCATTATTTATTAGTTAATGCTATCATTTCTGTCAGTAGGTCAATGGACTAATGTTAGTATAGTGGTTAAGAATTAGGAATTTTAGAGTCTCCAACAGGACTGGGTTGTTATTTGCTCTAAACCAGAACTTTTTTTCTTTGCTAAACCAACAGTTGAATTTCCAGTCTTTTTTTATCTTTTTCTGAGGCCAACTGTTGTTTTCTTCTAGCCAGTTTTTCCAAATTATTATTTGAAGAAACATTCTCTTGGACTATGACAGAGGTTTGGCTGCTGTTGGTGTCTTTAAGGAAAGCATTCTTTGTAGAAATGTCAACAAAATAATTTCCTTTTTCTTCCAGAGTGTCAAGTATAGAATGCCCCAGAATTTTTATAATAGCTAAGTGGCAGGAAAAGTGTTTCACCCAACAGTCCTGAACATAGGACCATTTTTAATTTTATTTCCACTGGAAGTAAGCAAGCCATGTTGCTTCCACAACATTTTAAAATTATGAGCTATTCCAATAGTATATCTGCTATATGCATAACTATTAGTAATTTTGTCCTTAGCTAAATTAGTAGCCACAAGTAAAGATGCTGCCTCAACAACATCAAAAGAAGCTGCAATAGAATAGTTAGCACAATATTTGCCACTATCACCTTTAAAATAAGAACTATCAGTGAACCATGAAAAGTTGATATTACTTAGAGCAGTTCCCTATACATCATTATGAGTCAGAAGGTGATCTAACAGCCTTAAGAGATTGTGGAGGACTTTGTCTGTGATGGAGATGACAAGAGTAGCTGGGTTAAGATTATTACAACACAAAAGAGTTACGTAAGAAGCAATTAACAAAAGACTTTATAGGAAGTGAGACAGCTGGGTGAGAAAAGTTGAGTGTGACGAACATTCAGGAAATTTCCTACTGCATAAGATACAAAAATGGCTAAAGGTAATTCTACAGTTAGATGTAGCCTTATCTAATAGGGCAGTGGCCATGATGGCCCTAAGGCAAGGGTCAAAACCCTATAGGTCAACAGTGTTCCCTGTATTTGTGGATGAGTATACCAAAAATATTTACTTCCTTTTCATATATATATATATATATATATATATAGAGAGAGAGAGAGAGAGAGAGAGAGAGAGAGAGAGAGNGGATTTAAAAAAGAAAGGCAGAAAAGAAAATCTAAATATTGGGATGCCCAAGGGCAAGTGGGTACATCACACTCTTCATTAAAATGTTATGTTGTCCAGTTCTTCCCATAAAATTGGATTGGGATTGTCACTGTTTAGTAAAACATACAAAAGTTAGGATATAAGAGAAAAAAATTCACCAATAACCAAACCAAGGAGCCTCAGGAAACCTCACAGTTGGCTCTTAGTTTTGGATTGTTGTAAATTTAGGACAGGACGAAGTCTATCTGGATCTAGTTGTAGCCCTTGTTCTGATATCAGAGACCCTAAATGTGAAACATGTGCTAGGGCAAACTGCAATTTTACTCTGGCAACCTTATGTCCCTTTAAAGCTAACAGCTCCAGCAAATGGATGCTGCCTTCATGTGAGGGATTTGGGGAGAACATGGAAGCTAATCATTGACACACTGCAGGGAAATAAAATCCCTAGGGAATTTCGTACCATCCACGTCAGGGTTCATGATTTGCTAGAAATACGGACCCTCCGTAAAACCCTGAGGCATTACTGTCCAGGTGAATTGCTGAAGGTAAAAAGGCACTGTATATCTTCATCGACTGAAGCAGTAAAGAACGCACTGCATAAATCAACAACGACAAAGAAATGGCTCCTGGTGGGAATGAATGTTAGTAATATACGAGGATTAGCAATAATAAGATGTCCAGGGATAACAATGCTGCTTATTGTTGGAGGTCCTAGACAAACTTCCACTCTTGGCTATTAGTTTTATTCACCAGTAAATTATGAGTGTTATATGCCTGGTGGCTCAGTAGAAAAGAATCCACCCGCCAATGCAGGAGACATGGGTTTGACCCCTGATCCGGGAAGACCCCACATGCTGCAGAGCAACTGGGCCTGCGCACAACTACTAAGCCTGTGCTCTAGAGCCCAGGAGCTGCAACTACTGAGCCCACAAATCACAACCACTGAAGCCCACGCACCCTAGAGCGCATGTTCCGCAACAAGAGAACCCCGTGCACCACGAGTACCCCAGGCACCACAACTAAAGAGAAACCCCCGCTTGCCACAACTAGGGAGAAGCCTGCACAGCAGCACAGACCCAGCACAGCCATAAATAAATAATGGAATTATTTTTAAAAGAATATTATATAAACCACTGCAAGAGAAAATGAGGTCTTGAGCCTTGTAATCTTTTATTATGAGCTTTATGCCCTGAAGGGCTTCTTTACTCAAAGAGTATTGATTAATTCTTAGAAGAGGTTTTTAAGAGATTTGAATCTTGAAGGGAGGTGCACTGTGATCTTGCCAATATCAGTTGGAGATTTTTGCCCATAAGGAAGATGGTAGAGGATTCAATAGGGTTAAGTCATCAGTGTTTTCAAAATCAGTTCTAGTACCGTCAGAGATGAAACAAAGTAAAGATGTCAAGGGTCATTTAATTCACCTGTTTGGTTAGTTTGATGGCTATCATAAATTCTAGAATTATTTTCTGTTTGGGGAAGAAAGAAATTCTGACATGATATTTCTCTAAATTTCAGCCTAATAAATTGATTGGAGTGGGAGAACAGAAAAGAAAAGGGTTTGTATCTCTCTAGGCTGAAACAAAAGGAAACATGATTAGAGACGGGAGCCTCTTGAGTTTCAGTAAAGATCCCCTCCAACTTGAACTGTTTTAGTACTCCAACAAAGGGGCTGTTGTACAGTAGTGGGGTTGAGCAAAGAGAATATGACTCAGGCTAGAAGAGATTCATACCGAATCTGGAGAAATGTTTCTCCAGGCTAATTAAAAGGAAGGACTGGAAAGAGCCCCTGTATTTTCTTGAAGCCCACCACTGTAAATTAGGAAGATATTGGAAAGGTTGGTTAGAGGGTTAGAGATGCCTAAAGCACTTACATTTGTAACAATCTCTTCTCTAGTGCCCTGGCTCTTTCAAATAATAGCAGAAACTAGAAGAGTTTGGAGCGCCCTGGTAGCTCAGCTGGTAAAGAATCTACCTGCAATGCAGGAGACCCTGGTTCAATTCCTGGGTCAGGAAAATCCCTTGGAGAAGGGACAGGCTACCCACTTCAGTATTCTTGGGCTTCCCTAGTGCCTCAGTCAGTGAAGAATCTGCCTGCAATGTGGGAGACATGGGCTCAATCCCTGGGTTGGGAAGATCCCCTGGAGGAGGGCACGGCACCCCACTCCAATATGCTTGCCTGGAGAATCCCCATGGACAGAGGAGCCTGTCAGGCCACAGTCCATGTGGTCCCAAAGAGTTGGACATGACTGAGTGACTAACCACAGGAGAGTTTTAGTTTTGTTTAGGAGCTTTCGATCGCTGGTGTTAAGATTAAAGATATTGCTGATCTCCCTTTGTGGTGACTCATCTTGAGGTGGCACTAGTGGTAAAGAACCCACCTGCCAAAGCAGGATACTAAGAGACTTTGATTCCTGTTGGGAAGATCCCCTGGAGAAGGAAATGGCATCCCACTTCAGTATTCTTGCCTGAAAAATCCCATGGACAGAGGAGGCTCATGGGTTACAGTACATGGATCACAAAGAGTCAGACATGACTGAGTGACTCAGCGTTTATGCACATGTAGAGTGTAAGAGAACTGCTTTGCCAGATCAACTCAATCTGAAGTGGTTTTTCCATTCCATCTTGGTCCTTTCTACCAAAGGTCCTGATTCAGCACATTAATATACATAAAGTTAAAAGCTACCTTGAGGAATCAATGTTGGAAGGAAAAGCAGAATTCTTCAGGCAAGAATACTGGAGTGGGTTGCCATAACCTCCTCCAGGGAATCTTCCCAACTCAGGGATTGAGCCCAGGTCTCCTGCATTGCAGGTAGATTCTTTACCATATGAGCCACCAGGAAAGCCCCAAATAAACTGAAGTCAGTTGTAATAGTCATGAACAGATTCATTCAGATTTTTGTTTATAAGCCTGAATTTTGTTCCAATCAACAAGCTTTGAAAAATCCCTGGGAACTGCTTCATGAAGTCACTTAACAATTGCCTGAAATTGATCATATAATAAATTAACGGACTGGTCTCCCAGTTATAATTCTAGAGAAGCTTTAGGGCTTTCCCAAATTGTGATTTTCATCAAGTGCTGGGCTGGCCTTCTCTGACAAGCATACAAACTAGAATTAGTTCATATAAGTCAGAGAAACCAGGCTGAAAGTGTGAGTGATGTGTTAAGTTCCTTAGGAAATCTGTGGGGATCTTTGGTTACTTGGGAGATTCTTTGACTATGGCTTGCAATTCAGTTTTAGTCCAGTTGTTGTTGTTCAGTTGCTAAGTTGTGTTTGACTCTTCGTGACTCCTGGATTGCAGCATGTCAGGCTTCCCTGTCATTCTCCATCTCCTGAAGTTTGCTCAAACTCATGTCCATTGAATCAGTGATGCCATCCAACCATCTCATCCTCTGTCATCCCCTTCTCCTCCCACCTTCAATCTTTCCCAGCATCAGGGTCTCTTCCCTGTTGAGTCAGCTCTTCACATCAGGTGGCCAAAGTATTGGAGCTTCAGTTTCACCGTTAGTCCTTCAATAAATATTCAGGGTTGATCTCCTTTGGGACTGACTGGTTTGATCTATATAATGACTGGTTTGATTGACCAGAGTTTGAAAGTATCTATTCTTCAGTGCTCAGCCTTCTTTATGGTCTAAGCTCTCACATATATATGACTATTGGAAAAACCATAGCTTTGACTATGCAGACTTCTGTCGGCAAACTGATATCTCTGCTTTTTAATATGCTGTCTAGGTTTGTGATAGCTTTTCTTTCAAGGAGCAAGCATCTTTTTATTTTGTGGCTGCAGTCACCATCTGCAGTGACTTTGGAGCTCAAGAAAACAAAATACTTAGTCCAAGGAATATAAGAAATTAAAGGTTTAACCTCTGGATTCTTAGAAGGCTTAATTTTAAAGGGCAAGTTTCTGACAAGTTCAGAGGAAAAGGGGGTGGAACAAATTTTTTGAAAACAGGAATTTCAGTGTGGTATTAGTATCAGTATTGGGGGAGCTGAAGGTGCAGGTGGTATGGAAAGGAAGGAGGTGGATGGCAGTAGAGGCAGATCCTGAGACAAAGCCCAAGAAGAAGAGCTTGAGGCTAGGGAGCCACTTTATCTTTCTTTGGCTGTTTACTTCAGTGAATCTTAAAGTCTTATTTTGCAGAGAGGCAATTTAAAACTCCGGATAACCCTGGGAATCCTCAAAATACCCATCAAAATAGGCATTCCCTTCAGTACTGGAAATTTTTGTTTTAAGAAAACTAATAATCTAATTCAGTTTTAAGAAAAGTAAGTTTGGGGATTTCAAAAGCTTCCCATTGTAATGTCCATTGATACTCTAAATACTCTTTGGTCAGGTAGGTCCATTTAGTTAGAAATGCCCGTAAGGAAGGATCGTGATTTTTAAACATAAAATCAGCCAAAGTTCCTGTAGTGAGGGGTATTCTCAAAATATTTAGATAACTGGAATCCCTTTTCTCAGAGGTGTTTTCCCCTACAGTAAAAGAATAGTTCTCAAACAGCTTAAACCTTTTAAAGTTCAAACAACTCAGTTCAAACAGCCTGACACTCAAATAGCCTGTAGTTCTAAGGAAGCAGTTTACTTCCAGAGTAGCCAGGCCAGTCTTTTTAGGCAGTTCCCATAAAACAGGTCTGGGTCAGAAAGATTTCCCTGGAGGAAGAGATAGCAATCCAATAATTTAGCCCAACTACTGAATGATTTCAGTATTCTTGCCTGAAAAAAAAAAAAAAATTCCTATGAACCCAAGAGTGGGCCACAGTCCGCAGAGTTGCAAAAAACTGGACATGACTGAGCATGCACACATGCATTCTAAAGGCTACAATTCATCCCAATTTCATGAAGATTCCCTGGTCCCAAAGGAACGGACCAAAGATGTCTCAGCCAGCTTCTAATGGAACAGTCTGACTCAAAATCAGACTGAAGTGCCATATGAGTACTCGAATACAGATCAAGGCTAAAATTGGAAGCACAAAACCTTAAAATAAATCCCAACTAAAGTCTGGAGAACTTTAAACACAAAGCGAGCATAAGAACTTTAAACACAAACACAGCATCACTAGCAAGCCTCAATTCATTGACTTTGGATCAGTTCTGGTCCTGACAACTCAGCAAGCCAGGAAACCTCTCCACTACCCAGTGAACTGGAAACACATCCTTTTCAACAAAGTCTACATCCCACTCTCAGAGAGAATAGCTCTCTTTCCAAGTTATTCTCTTCCTTAGGTCCTCTCCCTCAGACCCATGGTATTCTGTGGAATTCTCTTTTATTCCCTCTTAGTTATAAGCAGATAGATGGCTAGATGGTAGATAGATATGAAATTTTAAAATAATTTTTATATTAAAGTTTTCCTATTCAAATTACTGCATTGTTTCTGTCTCCTGATGGGATCCTGATTGAGATAGCATTTCAAATACAACAGTAGAAGATTAACCTACTTTCTAAGGATTAAAAAAGAAACTGAAACTCATCAATTTAATCAATTTCATTAGAAGTAGAAATACATAAGTATGCCATTGTCATTCTTTGAACAAAAGAACTATGACTTCATATATGTATAAAAATTTTTAAAAATAATAGAAATGCTTTCCAAGGTTTCAGTTATTTGTTTCCACCCATGATGTCAGTGGATCTTTCACAAACACAAAGTTCAAATAAAAGCATTTTACAGAGTCAGCTTTCTGTAAGAGAGGTCCTAGAAAACTTGTACATTATGTAATTTGTATGCATCATACATATTTATGAATATTTCTCCTGTTACCTAAACACACACTATAAAAATTTACTTTGTTAAATGTACATATCCTGTAACCAGATCGCAAGCTCTTTACTGCAAAATTCAGGCTTAAATTAAAGAAAGTAGGGAAAACCACTAGGCCACTCAGGTATGACTTAAATCAAATCCCTTATGATTATACAGCAGAGGTGACCAATAGAATCAAGAGATTAGACTTCGTAGACAGAATGTCTGAAGAACCGTGGACAGATTCAGAGTATTGAACTGGAGACAGTGAACAAAAGCATTGTAAAGAAAAAGAAATGCAAAAAGGCAAAGTGGTTGTCTGATGAGGCTTTACAAATAGCTGAGGAAAGAAGAGAAGCAAAGAGCAAGGGAGAAAGAGAAAGATATACCCAACTGCATGCAGAGTTCCAGAGAACAACCGGGAGAGATAAGAAGGCCTTCTTCAAAGAACAGTGCAAAGAAATAGAGGAAAACAATAGAATGGGAAAGACTAGAGATCTCTTCAAGAAAATTGGAGATATCAAGGGGACACTTCATGC
Source organism: Redunca redunca (assembly GCA_006410935.1). Classification (NCBI taxonomy): domain Eukaryota; kingdom Metazoa; phylum Chordata; class Mammalia; order Artiodactyla; family Bovidae; genus Redunca; species Redunca redunca. The sequence continues at coordinate 169,196 of SJYQ01003204.1, forward strand.
AAGGACCAGCATAAAAAGGACAGAAACAGTAAGGACATAACAGAAGCAGAAGAGATTAAGAAGAGGTGGCAAGAATACACAGGAAAACTGTACAAAAATGGTCTTAAAGACCCAGATGACCAAGATTATGTGGTCACTCACCTAGACCCAGACATCCTGGGGTGTGAAAATCAAGTGGGTCTTAGAAGCATTACTATCAACAAAGTTAGTGGAGGTGATGGAATTCCAACTGAGCTATTTCAAGTCCTAAAAGAGGATGCTGTTGAAATGCAACATGTTAGCAAATTTGGAAAACTCAGCAGTGGCCACAGGACTGGAAAAGGTCAGCTTTCATTCCAATCTCAAGGAAAGACAATGACTAAGAATGTTCAAACTACCACACAATTACACTCATTTCACATGCTAGCAAAATTATGCTCAAAATCCTTCAAGGTATGCTTTAGCAGTCCATGAACCAAGGACTTCTGGGAGCTTCTGGGAAGAGTTTGCACTACGCAGTAGTCCCCTGGGTGGAGGCTGGCTGCCTCTGGGGGTTTAAAGGAGCAGCAGAATCGGTGGGGGTTGGCATGCGTCTGACATCTGGGTCCCCTAGGAAGCCACATTCCTCGGATGCAGCTTCTGGGCTTTCACACCAGATCCCTCCGTGTTCCTTTGAGAGGATTTGGGAGGGGGCAGGGCAAGGACTAGCACAGATGGTGACTATCAAAAAGAAACAGGATCATGACAACAGATGATGACAGGTGATGGAACAAGCTTATTTGATATCTTTTTTGACCATCAGAACAAGACCCAATTTCCACAAAGTCAGTCTCTCCCATCAGGAAGCTTCCATAAGCCTCTTATCCTTATCTGTCAGAGGGCAGACAGAATGAAAACCATAATCACAGAAAACTAATCAAACTGATCACATGAACCACAGCCTTGTCTAACTCAATGAAACTATGAGCAATGCCGTGTAGGACCACCCAAGACAGATGGGTCAGGGTGGAGAGTTCTGACAAAACGTGGTCCACTGGAGAAGGGAATGGTAAATCACTTCAATATTCTTGCTTTGAGAACCCCATGTGAAAGTGAAAGTTGCTCAGTCATGTCGGACTCTTTGTAATCTCATGGACTCGATCATGGAATTCTCCAGGCCAGAATACTGGAGTGGGTAGTCTTTCCCTTCTCCAGGGGACCTTCCCAACCCAGGGATCAAACACAGGTCTCTGGCATTGCAGGTGAATTCTTTACCAGCTGAGCCACAAGGGAAGCCCAAGAACACTGGAGTGGGTAGATATCCCTTCTCCAGGGGATCTTCCCAACCCAGGAATTGAACCAGAGTCTCCCACATTGCTGGCAGATTCTTTACCAACTGAGCTATCAGAGAACCCCAGAAACAGTATGAAAAGGCAAAAAGATATGACACTGAATGATGAAATACTCAGGTCAGTAGATGCCCAATATGCTACTGGAGAAGAATGGAGAAACAACTCCAGAAAGAATGAAGACACAGAGCCAAAGCAAAAACAATGCCCAATTATGGATGTGACTGGTGATGTAAGTAAAGTCTGATGCTGTAAAGAGCAATATAACATAAGAACCTAGGATGTTGGTCCATGAATCAAGGTAAATCAGAAGTGATCAAACAGGAGATGGCAAGAGTGAACATCAACATCTTAGGAATCAGTGAACTAAAATGGACTGGAATGGGCAAATGTAATTCAGATGACCATTATATTGACTACTGTGGGCAGGAATCCCTTAGAAGAAATGGAGCAGCCCTCATAGTCAACAGAGAGTCTAAAATGCAGTTCTTGGGTGCAATCTCAAAAATGACCGATCTCTCTGTTTCCAAGGCAAACCATTCAATATCAGAGTAATCCAAGCCCATGGCCAAGCCAGTAATGCTGAAAAAGCTGAAGTTGGACAGTTCTATGAAGACCTACAAGACCTTATAAACTAACACCAAAAAAGAAGTCCATTTCATCATAGGAGATTGGAATGCAAAAGTATGAAGTCAAGAGATACCTGGAGTAACAGGCAAATTTGGCTTTGGAGTGTAAAATGAAGCAGATCAAAGGGTAACAGAGTTTTGCCAAGAGAATGCACTGGTCATAGCAGACACCCTCTTCCAACAACACAAGAGAACACTCTACACATGGACATCACCGAATGGTCAATACTGAAACCAGATTGATTATATTCTCTGCAGCCAAAGACAGAGAAACTTTATACAGTCAGCAAAAACACCACCATGCATTGACTGTGGCTCAGATCATGAGCTCCTTATTGCCAAATTCAGACTTAAATTGAAGAAAGTAGGGAAAACCGCTAGACCATTCAGGTATGACCTAAATCAAATCCTCAGAGTTCCAAACAATAGCAAGAAGAGATAAGAAAGCCTTCTTCAGCGATCAATGCAAAGAAATAGAGGAAAACAACAGAATGGGAAAGATTAGAGATCTCTTCAAGAAAATTAGAGATACCAAGGGAACATTTCATGCAAAGATGGGCTCGATAAAGGACAGAATGGTATGGACCTAACAGAAGCAGAAGATATTAAGAAGAGGTGGCAAGAATACTCAGAAGAAAATTCAAATAAGGTCTTAATGACTCAGATAATCACGATGGTGTGATCACTCACCTAGAGCCAGACATCCTAGAATGTGAAGTCAAGTGGGCCTTAGGAAGCATCACTATGAACAAAGCTAGTGGAGGTGATGGAATTCTGGTTGAGTTATTTCAAATCCTAAAAGACAATGCTGTGAGAGTGCTGCACTCAATATGCCAGCAAATTTAGAAAACTCAGGGGTGGCCAAGGGACTGAAAAAGGTCAGTTTTCATTCCAATTCCAGAGAAAGGCAATGCCAAAGAATGCTCAAACTATCACACAATTGCACTCATCTCACATTCTAGCAAAGTAATGGTCAAAATTCTCCAAGCTAGGCTTCAATAGTACCTGAACCAAGAGCTTCCAGATGTTCAAGCTGGATTTAGAAAAGGCAGAGGAATCAGAGATCAAATTGCCAATATCCGTTGGATCATAGAAAAAGCAAGAGAGTTCCAGAAAAAATCTACTTCTGTTTTATTGACTACTCTAAAGCCTTTGACTGTGTGGATAACAACAAACTGTGTAAAATTCCTAAAGAATGGGAATACCAGACCACGTTACCTGACTCCTGAGATATATGTATGCAGGTCAAGAAGCAACAGTGAGAACTGGACATGGAACAACAGACTGGTTCAAACAGACTGGGGAAGGGAGTAAGTCAAGGTCACATTTTGTCACTCTGCTTATTTAACTTATACGCAGAGTACATCATGCAAAATGCCAGGCTGTTTGAAGCACATGCTGGAATCAAGACTGCCGGGAGAAATATCAATAACTTCAGATATGCAGATGACATCACCCTTATGGCAGAAAGTGAAGAAGAACTAAAGAGCCTCTTGATGAAAGTGAAAGAGGAGAGTGAAAAAGTTGGCTTAAAGCCCAATGTTCAGAAAACTAAGATCATGGCATCTGGTCCCACCACTTCATGGCAAATAGATGGGGAAGCAATGGAAACAGTGGCAGACTTTATTTGGAGGGGCTTCAAAATCACTGCAGATGGTGACTGAAGCCATGAAATTAAAAGACACATGCTCCTTGGAAGAAAAGCTATGACCAATCTAGATAGCATATTTAAAAGCAGAGACATTACTTTACCTATAAAGGTCTGTCTAGTCAAAACTGTGCTTTCTCCAGTAGTCATGTATGGATATGAGAATGGGACCATAAAGAAAGCTCAGCACTAAAGGATTGATGCTTTTGAACTGTGGTGTTGGAGAAAACTCTTGAGAGTCCCTTGGACTGCAAGGAGATCAAACCAGTCAATCCTAAAGGAAATCAGTCCTAAGTATTTATTGGAAGGACTGATGCTGAATCTGAAGCTCCAATACTTTGGCCACCTGATGCAAAGATATGACTCTTTGGAAAAGACCCTGATGCTGGGAGAGATAGAAGGCAGGAGGAGTAGGGGACAACAGAGGAAAAAATAGTTGGATGGCATCACCGACTCGATGGACATGAGTTTGAGCAACCTCCAGGAGTTGGTGATGGACAGGGAAGCCTGGCATGCTGCAGTACACAGGGTGGCAAAGAGTTGGACACAACTTGGTGACTGAACTGAACTAAACCAAGAACTTTCAGATGTACAGTTTGGGTTTTGAAGTGGCAGAGGAACCAGAAATCAAATTACATACATTTGCTGGATCACAGAGAAAGCAAGGGTGTTTCAGAATAACATCTGTTTCATTGACTATGCAGAGACCTTTGACTGTGTGGATCACAGTTGTGGAAAATTTTTAAAGAAATATGAATAGCAGACTGCTTTCCTTACATGCCTGCTAAGAAACTTGTATGCAGGTCAAGAAGCAACAGTTATACCTGGAAAAAGTGTCTGGTTCAAAACTGGGAAAGGAGTATGTCAAGGCTGAATATTGTTAATCTGTTTATTTAACTTATATGCAGAGTACCTCATGCAAAATACTGGGTGGATGAATCACATGCTGGAATCAAGACTGAGAGGAGAAATATCAGCAACCTCAGATATGCAGATGATACCACTCTAATGCCAGAAAATGAAGAGGAACCAAAGAGCCTCTTGATGAGGTTGAAAGAGGAGAGTGAAAAAACTTGCTTAAAGCTCAACATTCAATAAAAGATCATGGCATCTGGTCCCATCACTTCATGGCAAATAGTTGGGGAAAAAGTAGAAACAGTAGTAGATTTTATTTTCTTGGGCTCCAGAATCACTGTAGAGGATGACTGCAGTCACAAAATTAAAAGACACTTGCTCCTTGGAAGAAAATCTATGACTAACCTACAAAGAGTATTAAAAAGGAGAGACATTCCTTTGCTGACAAAGGACCATATTATCAAAGCTATGATTTTTCCAGTAGTCATGTATGAATGTGAGAGTTGGATCATAAAGAAGGCTGAGCACTGAAGAATTGATGCTTTTGAACTGTGGTACTGAAGAACACTCTTGAGTGTCACTTGGATTGCAAGCAGATAAAATCCCTCAATCCTAAAGGAAATCAGTCCTGAATATTCATTGGAAAGACTGATGCTGAAACTGAAGCTCTGATACTTTGGCCACCTGATGTGAAAAGCTGACTCATTTGAAAAGACCCTGGTGCTGGGAAAGATTGAGGGCAGGAGGAGAAGGGGGTGATACAGGGTAACATGGTAACATGGTACCAAGTCAATGGGCATGAGTTTGTGAAAACTCCAGGAGACAGTGAAGGACAGGGAAACCTGCCATGTTTCAGTTATGGGGTAACAAAGAGTTGGGCATGATTTAGTGACTAAACAACAAAGAACAATTCCACAGAAAAATTAAAGATGTATACTCTCTCTTCATAAATTCTTTTCATTCCTGAAATGCAGGACCTCGAATAAAATCATACCTTCAAGGGAAAACACATGTGCTTTTTGGTGCAGGTCCATTTGATACTCAACTTACTGAATTTGTCTCTAATTGTTATACAGAAAAATATGTTTTTCTCCCCAGATAGAACATGTGCTCACCAAGAAAGTGGCCCTACTTTCCTTTTACTTCTGCCCAAGACATCTACTCAGAATAACACTATGGGGGAGCTTTTTGAAGCGGTGAAAAGAAAAATGTCTCAAAAGGCAGAGAAATTCTAAATTCAAACCTCTACACTTTTGCTTGTCATGTGACCCTAAGAAAATTACTACTCCTTTGTAAACTTCAATTTCCTTATCCGGCTAATTGCTGATAATAATAATCAGGCAATGGGTTCCATAAATATTTAGGGAAATAAGCACCTAGCCCAGTTCCAGGCACACAATAAACATTTATAAACGGTTGTTACTACTGCTGCTACCACACACAGACACTGGGCTTAGCAAAGACTTTTTGAATAAATATAACTAGCTCAACAAACACTAGCTTTTCAGTGTGAGAAAATGGAAAATTTACAGAGAAAAATCCAGACTGCCTGGGAAGGATTTTTTTTTTTGCCTCCTAGTCCCAGAATGTTTCTAAATGGGGTGGCAAAAGTAGATTATTATCCCCATGGCCAGTTTCATTGTGGAACAAGGCAGGACACATCTTCCAGATCCCAAGATCAGGAGGTTCCTGCAGAGCAGCTTTCTGCCACACAATGGGGTGGCTCAGTGGATTTCAGGACTAGCCTATGAGCCGGAACTGCCATTGGAGGTAGACGAGGCGGGGAGTTGTTGGCCACGGGAAGGGCTCTCTCTCCTTCCCGCAACCCAGCAGTGCTCACTCTTCTGTCCAACTTGTCTCACCATGTTTTCCAGCCATCACATAGCCCCACTTCCCTTCATTCTGAAATTATACACTCTCATCCTCAGAAAAGACAGAAGCATCTTTTCTGACTCCAATGGATTACACTCAATTAAATCTGTACCAGTGATGGCTTTGTCCCACCTATGATGAAAGAAAAAGAAGAGGAAAATGAAATGACCATCCTAATTTTCCAGAAATTAAAGCATATAATTAGTAAGAGTTTTGATATTCTCAGCAGATGATTTCAAATGAAAGCATTTGTTTAACTGTATTTAACCAAAAGATAAATAAGAGATAGTAAAAGGAAGACAGCTGTAGAGTATTTCTAGGGTTACTATATTTTGAGTAGCTTCTGGGTAAATTATTATAAACAGCACAGAGACTTTGTACCAGACTCTGACGACAGATGGATTTGAAACTTAAAAATACCTAGGAAACAGAATAATTCTAAAAATAAGTCATCTTTTGGGGATACATGTCTGGATTTATTATTAAGAAAGAAGCAGGTAGAACAAAGAAAGTAAATATTCATTTGCCTATACTTAATAATTTCTTTCCCACTATTAGAGAAAGTACTAGAGGAAGGAAGGATTAACCTGCTTTCCAAGGATATTATAAAGAAAAAACTCAGCAAAGTATATCCATTATGGGAAACAAATTTTACAGAATATGGAATCTCAAAAACAAAGCAAGGGTCATAACGAGAGTGGGAAGGGAAATACCCTATCAAGGCTCTTAATATTTAAAATTGTCTGGATAGTAACATGGGAATATGAGCCTAGCACCAGAAATTCAGTATTTTGTCTAAAACTGGGTGGTTTTTACTTGAGGCAGAAGTGGCCTACTCTTGTTACAAATGAGGAAATAAACATTTAAGAACAGAAGAGCATCAGAATTTACCCTGTTGGGCACGTTTTCACTTTGGGAAAATACATTTCAATTTCTTAACGTCATTTAATTTGTAATCCTTTTTGGTAATTACAAATGTACCTTGTTTTTATTAAGTAGATGTGTTTTTTTTTTTAAAAAAAAAGCTGAATAAATTCAAAATGTATAAATTATATTTTTATAATTTGCGGGGCTTCATCATTGGCTCAGTGGGTAAAGAATCCATCTGCAATGCAGGAGACTCAGAAGATGTGGGTTCAATTCCTGGGTTGCGAAAATCCCCTGGAGGAGGAAATGGCAACCCACTTCAGCATTCTTGCATGGAAAATTCCATGGGCAGAGGAGCCTAGCAGACTACAGTCCATAGGGTTGCAAAGAGTCAGACACTACTGAGCATGCACATATATATAATTTATAAATGATATTGCAATGTCTCTAGAGGGTTTATTACTTAAAAGATCTTTCTAGAATGAAAAACACTTTTGTAGAATTTTTTAAAAAGCAGATCTATCATTTGTATAAATTTAGTAGTTTGGAATGCTCTAAGGCAAGTTGCTTGTATCAGTACTGGCAAATAGTAGAACAATTTTAAATATTTAAATATAATTGTAGCTCTGAAGTATTCTATGAAATAAATCTACTGTATAGCACAGGGAGCTCTATTCAATACTCTATAATAACATATATGGGAAAAGAATCTGAAAAGAATATATGTATACATGTAACTAAATCACTCTGCTGCATACCTGGAACACAATAGTGTAAGTTAAATATACCCCTTGTAGGTCTTCAGTCATAACCCTGAAGCCTTGAGTGTGTTCTGGTTAGAACACTCTTCCTAATTTTTCTGAATTTAGGGTGTTTTTCTTCTTGAAGGAGAGAAAGAGAGAGGAAATGGGGTGGGGGACGGATGTATTTATTTCTGGGAATCCTTTTTTTTTTATGCAAAGGGTTTCTCCAAAAGTACTTTTATCAACATTTTTCCTCAGCCCCTCAAATTCCTAATTACACTAGCCATTCTCAAATATGCTTTGCTCTATACTAGTTGAAAACTGAACAGACTTGGAACCAAGCTGACTTTTCAATTTACTTATTGTGCTTGGTTTAATCCTAGTAACTCTTGATAAGGTCCAATTATACTGCTTTAGGACTGACTCTTACATATAGTAACCTCTTTGTAGATCAGAGAAAATTGTTCTATTATTAGCCTACCATGTAGGGGTTTGAGCCATTTTTATTTATTTAGAGATTCTTACTCCAATAAATCTAAAAGAAGTTCCTAAAATAAGATGACAGAAATGAAGTTTCAAGAAACTGCTTAAATAGGACTCTACAGTAAAAGAATCTCTACTACATAAAGGGAGCTAAACACATAAATTAAGCGAACAAGTTAAATAATAAAGACCAGGAATGCCTTTGGTTACCTGGAATGACCATTAGTTAATTCTTTTGACAAATACTGAATGAATACATAATTACTACATACAAAATGTTATGTTGGGAATTATGGCAGATAGAATATAATCAAAATGGCCTATATTCTTGAAAGAGTTTACAATTAAATTGAAGATACATGAGCCTTTCACTGAATGCTTATAATGCAAAGTGTCATTACCTTAGAACTGTGATAAATTAATTGCTTTGAGAGCACATGGGAGAATAGAATTATTTTAACTAGGGAAATACAAAGCTACAGTAAAGCAGATGGTATTTTGAATTGGGTAGCCCATAAGGGATGAAGGATGGAGAGACTCTATAACAAAAATAAAACAAACCAAAAAACATGTATAGATAGATACAGATAGGTAGAGATCTAGATAGATATATAGAGGGAGAGAAAGAGAGAGCTTTTCTAAGATGGACTATCACAGAAAGTCTATAGATAATAGGAGCAACACTTACCATAGACAGAAATGGAATATAATATTTGTGTCAGCATCAGTGTAAAATACAGGTTGCACTCAGGTGTTCAAGGTTATTCATTCATTCAATAAATACTAAATCGCAGTTTTTTATGTGCAAGGCATCATAGCTGGGGATACAGCAGGAAAAAATTTAGACATGGTTCCACACACAGGGAACTGATAGATTGGAAGGTGTGTGTGTGCGTATATATATATATATCTATCTAATAAAATTTGGTAATTTGGAGCATGATTTTTTAAAAAAAAACAATCAAACATGCAAAAAACTTACCTTGTTTCTAGAAAAGCTAAGATAGTATGACATAAGAGGATCTGCTTAGCTGTAGTATTTTCTCAGAAAACAGAAAAAAAGTTAATATTCTAGAGAAGTTGAACATTAACAAAATCTCTTTTCTGATGTTCATTATGGAGAAGAGGAGTTGTAAATCTGATTAATATTTATTCTTTGAAATAAGCTTAAGGGATGACTTTGATCTGTCATTCAATATTAATTTCAAAAATATGTACTGAGCCTATTTTTGACCAAGTATTGCTTTAGACATCAGAGATAGAGCAATTTTTTAACTGCTTTATTTGGATATAATTTACATACTACACTATGCTTTACCTATCAGTGTAAAGTTCAGTGCTTGTCACTATATTCCAAAAGCTGTTCAACCATGACTACAATCTAATTTTAGAACATTTCCATCAAAGAGAAAAGCTGAACCCATTAGTACCCATTTTCTGTTCCTGCTGAACCCTTTCCCTTCCAGATCCTGGAAACCACTAATTTTTTTTAACGCCTCTATTATTTACCTATTCTAGACATTTCTTATGAACGGAATCATACAAAAAGTGGTTTTGTGACTGGCTTCTTTCATTTCGCATAATGTTTTCCAGGTTAACTCAAGCTGCAGCATAATTTTCTAAAAGGAGGAAATAAAGACAGAATCCTTATTCTAATGCAGCTTACAGTATCATGAAGAGACTGATACTAACTGAACCCTAGAAAAAATAAATGAAAATCACTTACTGTGAAAAGTGTCATGAATAAAAGGCACCCATAGCTAAAAGAGCATATAAGAAAGGTTTTTGATGTGGTCAGAGAGTTTAAGGCAGCCTTTCTTGAGAAAAGCATAACTGATATGAGATGTAAATAATGAGAACGATATAACTGGACATAAAGAAGCAGCAGCAGCATTTGAGACAGAGTGATCAGCAAGGAAATGGCTCTTTGGCAAAACCAAGCATGACAAATGCTTAAGACTGAAGGAAAACCAGGCAGAAGCCAGGAGTGGATAGGAGTAACCCAAATAGAAATGTGTAGTCAAGATGAGAAATAATGGTGAATTGGACTAGGGTGTTGGCAGAGTCATGATGGACAGCCAGGTTAGGGACAGTGCTGTCTAATAAAGCCCTTTGTGAGCTGGCTGTCTTCTCTGTATTTCCAATAGACCCTAAGTAAGCCATGGTGCAAGTTCCTAGCGCTACAACGACATCCAGGACAGCTCAGGTGCAGTGAAGAGAATATAGATACATGAGGTCAGTGTAGTGGCAGTCAGGGATAGGTCCTAAAGAGCTAGATGAACCATTTTTAAGGCATTTGTTGTTTTATTCTAAGGGCAGTGAGAGTCAACAATAATTGTTAAACAAGAGAATGTCATAAACAAATTATATCTTTTAAGATATATTTTGTTTGGGGGAAATTAATCTGATATTATGATAGTGTAGAGTTGCAGACTGAGAGGAATGTAGAAACAAGAGAATCAAGTGAAAAGATATTTTCGTAGTCTAGGAGTGAGGTAATATGTGATAGAAATAGGGTGGTAACAACAAGAATGTTTTAAAAGAATAAGGGCCGAAAATTCAGACAGATCGTTATTTTTTTCTTCAGAAGTTTACACAGCTGTTTGACAAAGGGGCTTAGAATCAACTTGTTAAAATGGAATCCTGATAACTGATAAAAATTAACATATTTAAATTAACTATATATATCTTATAACTATATCAGTTTGTCACTATAAGCCTAAAAGTATGGAGTAAATTTTGTATCTTCATGTTTATTTTAAAATGAGAGCACTGAGGGACTTCCCTGGTGGTCCGGTAGTTAAGACTTTACCTCCCAGTGCAGGGAATGCTGGTTCTATCCCTTGTTGGGAAGCTAAAGTCCCACATGCCTCAGGGCCAAAAAGTGAAACATAAAACAGAATCAATATTGTAACAAATTCAACAAAGACTTTAAAAATGGTCCACATCAAAAAAATATTAAAAAAAAGAAAAAAAAAGAACACATTGACATAGTTTAAAAAGTGTGAGGGCTGGTTAAGGAGAATCATGGGGGAAGTTGGGTTTCTGAGGATTTGGCACATTTCTTCCATGCCAGAGAAATGGGAACCCATAATTCAGGTAGAGGACCTGATGAAGTTGCTTTGGATTGAGGAAGAGCTTAATGAAGGGACACCTGAGTCCAGTGACAGGTACCTCAGTGCCTGCTAAAAGACTGCCTTCTTTACAGTACAACCTGTCTTCAGAAAACCTCCATTTGCCATTGAACGGTACCACCCCATACTTCAGAGCCAACCGGTAATTTGAAATTTGAGGCATGAGAAGTCCTTTTGAGTTTCCATTTTCAAAATGCAGTCTTCCCTGAGCCCTACAGGAGCAGCAGAGAACCCCAGGGCTCTTAGGAATGCCCCTTTGCAGCTTCTTAGATGCTGGCCAGAGGAATTCACAGCCCTACCTTTCCCAGTGAGCTCCACGCCCTTTCTCTCCACCAGTAGCCACCTGGGAGCCACGACACAACTTGACATGATGTCCCAGGAGCCTGAGAACTAGTCCTGGACAGAGCTGCCTTGAGAAGAAGCCCAGCGCCAAACAGAACATCCCAGTGATCCAACTATGGCCTGTGGTTCCTATTTTCCTACCCAGACTGTTCCACATCAAACAAAGATTTGCCTAAGAGGATTACCTTGGTGGAATTTCTCTTTGTTAGATATTTTTACAGTTGTCTTTAAAGAAACATAAAATTATATTTGTGTGGGGAAAATTGCTACTCCACAGGTTCAGTAATTGCTATATATTTACAGTGCTTTAGTACCATAGGAACTTAGCATCAAAATGATGGGGAATTCATTTCCAATGGAGAGTTGGATGAATCTCTTTTGCACTCTTTCTTTACTAAATAGTCAAACAAAGAGCATTAAAGCAACATTTTAGTGTAAGTTGGCATGTTCTCATTGTAAAACGGGAAAGAAGCTTCAAATGCCTAGAAAAGAGATTAACCTTTCCCAAAGATTATGCCAGCAGAGAAAAATGTGGTGTTCCATGGTCAAGAACACTAAATAAATTCTGTGTTTGAGCAAGTGCTTTTATTTTAATGATATTTTAATGCAATATCTATTTTAAATGGTTTCTTAAATAATTAACATACCAAATATATAGCTTTTTTATTATTAAGTATGCTGAGCGACTTCACTTTCACTTTTCACTTTCAAGCATTGGAGAAGGAAATGGCAACCCACTTCAGTGTCCTTGCCTGGAGATTCCCCAGGACAGGGGAGCTTGGGGTCGCACAGAGTCGGACATGACTGAAGCAACTTAGCAGCAGCAGCAGCATGCTATATAAAAATATACTTTCAGAGATATATAAATAAAAATTGTGTAACAGACATTCAGTGCAGCTTCTCCAACCATAGCCTTTTTTAACAAGACTTTGACATTCATAGAATGAGTACTAACTACTCCCAGAAGACAGAATCTACTCAGAATTTCTCAGTCAGACCTAATATAAACCCTTTCCTCATAATCAGCTCTCTGATGATTCCCCACTATCCCTCAAATAAATGAATCTATTTCCAATTTTATAATGTAAGTACATGCAAAATAGAATTAAGTATATGTCATCCACATTATTTAAATTTTACTTCTAAAATGTATCAGTGTCAAAGTGACTGATGGCACTTGAGACTGATGGAAATATTAAAGTCTCTGTGTGAGAAACAGATCTTAAAGAACATTCTGGTTTATGGTAAAATAATTAAGAGCTTATTCACAATAGACCTGTGTTAAATATGACTGAAGTAAATCAACTTCACCTTTTCCATACAGGGACTTGCTTTTGCTTTTCTCTTACAACAATTCCAATTAGAATAATCATCGTCAGATACCATTTATTCAATTGCTTTTCTTTTATTGCAGTCACTAAAATCTTTACTCTATGATTAAATGGCTATGTTATCTTCTAGTTATTTTGAACCTAATTTAAAGGAGAAACATATCAAAACTGTTCCAAAACACTGAACATTTTGTATTTATGTTCTTGACAAAGGTGAGATTGGAAAGAAGGTTTTGCTGTCTTTTATAAGGTTCTAGCTGAAAACAGAAGTGCACAGTCAAAGGAAATTACAATGGGAGAAAACCTGAACGACTTATTCTTCCAAAGGGAGGACAGAAACTGTATTTTTGGATGACTTTAACTTCTTCTTTTGTCAGGTAATGATTAAAATATTGACAGGAATAATGAGCTTTTGTTCAGTTCAGTTCAGTTGCTCAGTCGTGTCCGACTCTTTGCGACCCCATGAATCGCAGCACGCCAGGCCTCCCTGTCCAGCACCATCTCCTGGAGTTCACTCAGACTCACGTCCATCACATCCGTGATGCCATCCAGCCATCTCATCCTCGGTCGTCCCCTTCTCCTCATGCCCCCAATCCCTGCCAGCATCAGAGTCTTTTCCAATGAGTCAACTCTTCGCATGAGGTGGCCAAAGTACTGGAGTTTCAGCTTTAGCATCATTCCTTTCAAAGAAATCCCAGGGTTGATCTCCTTCAGAATGGACTGGTTGGATCTCCTTGCAGTCCAAGGGACTCTCAAGAGTCTTCTCCAACACCACAGTTCAAAAGCATCAATTCTTTGGCACTCAGCCTTCTTCACAGTCCAACTCTCACATCCATACATGACTACTGGAAAAACCATAGCCTTGACTAGACAGACCTTAGTAAGTAAAGTAATGTCTCTGCTTTTGAATATACTATCTAGGTTTAATAGGATGATCAATAAGAATCATTATTTCCTATATTCAGAGAAAAATTAAGCTGCTCCATGGAAATAGTGTTGCTCTAATATATAGCTTTTAGGGCTTCCCCGATAGCTCAGTTAGTAAAGAATCCACCTGCAATGCAGGAGACCCAAGTTCGATTCCCGGGTGGGGAAGATCTGCTGGAGCAAGGATGGGCTACTCACTCCAGCATTCTTGGGCTTCCCTTGTGGCTCAGCTGGTAAAGAATCCACCTGCAATGTGGGAGACCTGGATTCAATCCCTGGGTTGGGAATGATTCCCTGGAGAAGGGAAAGGCTACCCACCCCAGTATTATGGCCTGGAGAATTCCATGGACCGTGTAGTCCATGAGGCTGCAAAGAGTTGGACATAACTGAGTGACTTGCACTTCACTAATATATAGCTTAGGCCTCAGGGGCACTGACTCAAAGTTCTTTAAGACTCAGACTACCCCAGCAGCACCAAGTATTGAGAAAAATCCATTCTGAGTCACTTCTATGCCTCTCAGGAAATAAAATCATCACGAATGTCCCCAAGGGAACTTTTGTTCATCCACCTATCCAGAGAGTCATTCAAGTCAGAAAGGAGATCCTTAAGGATCTACACACAGTAATAGGCACTGGACAATACAACAGCAATCAGGATACAGTTTCTGCCCTCTAGGTTTATGGGGGAAGGCAGATGTGGGTAAAAACAGAGATAATATATCGTGAAAAGTACCTTCATTGGGTGTACACAAACTGTTGTTAGAGCACAGTGTTCTCTGTTTATTGGGGAGAGAAGACTTCGCAGAGGAGAAATAACAAACTGAGCTGTCTTAAAGATTTCCCTCTTGCTTTCTACCATCTTAAACAAGAAAAAAAAGATATATTCTGCCTTCCCAGAACTCACCAGGGGCAGTACATTTAAGGGCCCACAGGAGAGAGGAAGGAAAAGGAAATGGGAACCCACTCCAGTATTCTTGCCTGGAAAATCGCATGGACGGAGGAGCCTGCTGGGCTACAGTCCACGGTCACAAAAGAGTAGGACACAACTAAGCAACCAAACAATAACAAAACGGCAAGAGACCGGAAGTAAGCGAAAGAGATAGACAAGCGCAGCCCATATTCTATGGGACAGTCCACTCTGAACGGTTATCTTAAAAAGAAAGCCACCTTATAAATACCAGATCTCTCAGTTTTCCAAGAGAAACCCTGAAATCTGGATTTTTAAATGTTGGTTACCAACAAATATTGTTTAAAGCCTTGTGCTAGACAAATTAAAAACCTACAGGCAAGATTGGCCCACTGGACACTAGTGTGCAACCTTTGGGTTTCCACCTCAGGTTTATAGAATGTGAAGGTGATCTATGGGTAAGAACTCAGGCACTGTATTCTGTAGGCTGCTTCTGTCACAGAACTCCTGAGCTATTCAAGAAAGTTACCCGCTTGTTCCATATTTGTAAGAACTTCCTACAGACAGCCAATATGGTTCAGCAATGCAGCTTTTGGAAATGCATGGCCTGAGGGCAAAGAGTTATTACTTTCTTTTAGAGAGGTTTTCATTCTGTAATCGAGTACTATTCCACATTAAAAAAAAAAAAAAAAAGCAGAACCAAAACCACTGTTTCGATGGCCTAAGTGGACTTTGCAAGGCACAAAGGGTAACTCCAAAACTGAGCAATTCACTTCTTTCAGAGCAGCAGAGGAGGCCCACTGGGAGCTGTTCTTGGAAGCAGCAGGCCAGATTTATCTTCGTCCTACACACCAACCTGATTCAGGTTTCTTCTCCATGAAGTACACTCTCCTTGAAAATTTAAGCATAGCTTTTACTCAAGAGTAAGCAAGAAGCATATCATTTGTGGATAATACAGCATCATGAGGAAAATAAATGACTTGAATTTTCCCCATCATCAGGAAAGTAGATGAAGTGCAAATTCATAGTTGAGATACTCTTAAGTGCTCAGCTCTTTGAAGGGCCACAGTTTTGCTGTTTCAACCTTATTGCTATTATTATTAAATTTTTACTCTTTAGCAAGGCAGTTTTAGGGAAAAAGAAAAGGAGAGAACTGGCATAGCATCAAATGAAGCACATTCCTAATGCAGGTTTTGCATAATACACTAGCATCCCACACACACAGATGTCACTGAAAGTAACCAGTCAACAGTGGAAGTAGTTTCTGCAATGATCCATATAATCAGTCAGGAACAAAATTGTACTAATGCAGAAAACAATTTCAGACCCAGTTATCACATTTTGAGAAGCTGGGAACATATTCAAAATTTGTGGTGCTTTAGAATTACTTTGTTTCCTTCTCCCATTACTTCTCAGGTTTTCTATTTAAATAGCTCTACACATAAACAATTATAATTATTTTATTTTATTCTATGATACTTATTCCTGATTATGATCACTGGAAACTAAACTGATGTGTGTTCCTTTGTGGTTGGCTAAGTACTTGGTAGACACATAGTATCCACTACATTTTTGGCAATGGTATGGGGAAAGAGGCATGCTGTGTATTGCTAGTATAACTCTGCATTGACACAAACTTTAAGAAATGCAATGTGGTAATGTATATCACAACATCGTTAAGTTTAAACTTTGGACACAAGAATACTTCTGGAATTTATCCTAAATAAATGACTGAATTATCTCTAACAATGGAAAACAAGTTGTCCTCAATAGCACACTGCTTAAATAAGTTATTAAAAGGTCCATATAGTCAAAGCTATGGTTTTTCCAGTAGTCATGTATGAATGAGAGAGTTGGACCATAAAGAAGGCTGAGCATCAAAGAATTGATACTTTCAAATCGTGGTACTGGAGAAGAATCTTGAGAGTCCCTTGGACAGCAAGGAGATCAAACCAGTCAATCCTGAAGGAGAGAGTGAAAGTCGCTCAGTTGTGTTCAACTCTTTGCAACCCCATGGACTATAGCCCACCAGGTTCTCCTCTGTCCATGGCATTCTCCAGGCAAGAGGAAATCAGCCCGAAATATTAATTAGAAGAACTCATGCTGAAGCTTCAATATTTTGGCCCCATGATGTAAAGAGCCAACTCATTGGAAAAGATCCTGATGCTGCGAAAGATTGAGGGCAAGAGGAGAAGGGCATGATAGAGGATGAGATGGTTGGATGTCATCACTGACTACTCAATGGACATGAGTTTGAGAAAACTCTGGGAGTTGGTGATGGACAGGGAAGCCTGGCATGCTGCAGTTAATGGGGTTGCAAAGAGTCAGACACAACTTGGCAACTAAACAAAAACAACATAACGGTATATCCATACAGTAAGCTGAATCCTTATGTTTTATAATATGAAGAGTCTACGGTGTGTTGCGAGATGTCCATTGTATATTGCAAAGTGAACAAGGTAGCTTTTAGAGTAGGATGTCTAGAAAGATTGGAAGATAGAAAGAAAGATGGATTAGAGCAGCTCAACACAGTCAGCATTAAACCAGACCTGCAGCTGACGGTGGTTCAGATCATGAACTCCTTATTTCAAAATTCAGGCTTAAATTGAAGAAAGTAGGGAAAACAACTGGCCATACAGGTATGACCTAAAACAAATCCCTTATGATTATACACTAGAAGTGACAAATAGATTCAAGGGATTAAATCTGGTAGACAGAGTGCCTAGAGAACTATGGACACAGATTCATAGCATTGTAGAGGAGGTGTACACTGGGTTGTAAATCATCCCAAAGGAAAAGAAATGCAAGAAGGCAAAGTGGTTGTCTGAGGAGGCTTTGCAAGTAACTGAGAAAAGAAGAGAAACAAAGGCAAAGGAGAAAGGAAAAGATATACCCAACTGAACAGAGTTCCAAAGAATAGCAAAGAGAGATGAGAAAGCCTTCCTAAGTGAACAATGCAAAGAAATAGAGGAAAACAAAAGAATGGGAAAGACTAGAAATCTCTTCAAGAAAATTGGAGATATCATGCAAGAATGGGCACAATGAAGGACAGAAACAGAAGGACCTAAAAGAAGCAGAAGCTATTAAGAAGAGGTGGCAAGAGCACATACAGCAATACTACAAACAAAACTAGTGGAGGTAATGGAATTCCAGCTGAGCTATTTCAAATCCTAAAAGAAAACGCTGTTAAAGTGTTGTACTCAATATGTCAGCAAATTTGGAAAACTCAGCAGTGGCCACAGGAAAAGGTCAGTTTTCATTCCAATCCCAAAGGAAAACAACCCCAACAAATATTTAAATTACTGTAAATTGTGCTCATTTCACATGCCAGCAAGGTAATGCTCAAAATCCTTCAAGGTAGGCTTCAACAGTATGTAAACCAAGAACTTCCAGATGTACAAGCCAGACTTAGAAAAGGCAGAGGAACCAGAGACCAAATTGCCAACATCCGTTGGATCACAGAAAAAGCAAGTTAGATATATAGATAGAGAGAGAGACAGACAGATGATAGCTAAAAGTTGGGAAGAATATAATACAAACATATAAAGCATATCTTTCCACAAGTCTATGGAGGCACAAAATAAGAACTGGGGAATTTTAGTTCTACTTTATTTAGTGTTTGAATTTTTCAGCATGGGTAGCCAGTTTATTGAACATGCTGAAACTGATAAGTTATAATAATAAAGCAAGGTTATATTTCTCCTATCATTTCCTTTAAATATGACCTGTGGGATTTTCTACATCCTTTATCGATAATTAGAGCAGACCTCACTGTCTTTCCCATCCCTTTCAGGTATTTAAATGATTTTGTTTTCAACTTTTAAAAAGGTTCTCTCCTATTTAACTCCAAACTTTAGTCTCCCATCTGAATAAAGCTTCTCCCTCTCTCGGCATGATTCTGATCCTCAGCTTGGGAAACAGAAAGAGCCTACTCTGTTCCTTCATTCTCCTTGTCCCACTTGTCTTCCTCTCTTCCTCAAGCTGCTTCTCTACCCTTCAGGATCAGTATAAAGGGAAGAAGGCTAAGACAAGAAGGGATAAAGCAGTTTTTCTGAGCTGCTACTATGTGGCTCTCTCTCTTAGCTATTCCATACTCTGCCATAGCAGGTGTTTGAATGCAGCCCTCTTGCACTGAATACTTTAATGTATTCTTCATACTCTTGCAAGACAAAGACTACCATCTGCATCTTTGCACTGAACTCTTTGCCCTTGTGAGCCACCTTCATCTTGAGTTCTGGCTCCCAATTGCTTTCTGCTATTTCCCCCTCACTCCTGAAGTCAGCATCTCTCTTGAGTGAGTTTTTTTTTTAATGTTATATATACAAAAGGAGCAGGGGTGGGGGACCTCCCTGGTGGCTTAGCATTAAAGAATTCACCTGCAAAAGAGGAGACCCGGCTTCGATACCTGGGTCAGGAAGATCCTCTGGAGAAAGAAATGGCCACCCACTTCAATATTCTTGCCTGGGAAATTCTATGGACAGAGGAGCCTCTCAGGCCATGGGGCTGCAAAGAGTCAGACATGACTTAGCCACTAAACAACAACAAATACAGAAATGGTGGTAAGAGAAGAATGGTAAAATAACAACAACCCAAAAAAATCAAACAAAAATGATAAAGTAAGTATGACAAAATATTAACAATTTGTTAATTTCAGTAATGGGGACATAGGAGTTCTTTATGCTAGATGGCATATTTTTCAATAAGTTTTAAATTATTTCCAAATTAAAAGCTTCAAAGAATGCTTCCTCTGAGGCACTTTAGGAGCAACGAAGTAGAAAGAGAGAGAATATACAGGCATGTAAGTCCATGGATTTGCATCCTGTATCAAACCTGTCACTAATTTCATCCAAGTGACATGGGCCACCTAATTTCTACAAACTTTGACTTTCTAATCTCTTAAAGGGAGATAATAACAATGGTCCTGATGACGTTCCTGAATGACTATGGGAACTTACATTCATCAAGGAGTGTGCTAATGTGTGTGGGTGATACAGTCCTGTGAGTGGCGTATCATTTGCCTGAATCAGGGTCCCATTGGGTCTCTGAACCCAAAGGGATGGATGCTCCCTCCTATAGCAAAACTTTATACCCCGAACCTAGAGACCCATGTTTGAACTCTGGGTCAGGAAGCTCCCTTGGAGAAGGGGATGGCTATCCACTCCAGTTGCAAAGAGTCAGCCTTGACTGAGCAATTAAGTATGCACAAAACCTAGAAACCCAGTGAACCATTCTTTACTCTACACAGGTTGAGACATAGTCAGAGATGCTCTACGCAAGAATACTTGGAGCTTTCTTCAAGTCAACTCACAACAGGAATAAAACCAATGAGACCTCTGAAAGCCAAGAGTCTAATAAGAACCTAAGTCTAGGAAAGGAACTGAGAGTTTCCTCAATGACTCGGTAAGTAAATAAAGTGAAGTCGCTCAGTCGTGTCTGACTCTTTGTGACCCCATGAACTGTAGCTTATCAGGCTCCTCAGTTCATGGAATTTTCCAGGCAAGGGTACTGGAGTGGGTTGCCATTTCCTTCTCCATGGGATCTTCCCGACCCAGGGAAAGAACCCAGGTCTCCCGCATTGCGGGCAGACACTTTACCGTCTGAGCCACCAGGGAAGTCCAGTAGGTAAATAATCTGTATGTAAAACAAGAGACCCAGGAGACATGGGTTCTATCCCTGGGTTGGGAAGATCTCCTGGAGGAGGAAATGGCAACCCACTCCAGTATTCTTGCCTGGAAAATCCCATGGACAGAGGAATCTGGTGGGCTACCCAGGTGACTCAGTCCATGGGTTGCAAAGGGTTGGACATGACTGAGCGACTAACACTTTCTTCTTCACTTTCTACAAGAATTCACCTGAGATTCTGAGGGACTGCTTCCTAATTTATTGTCAACTTTTAGAATTATGAATGACAGCCAGGCAATACCCTAACAGATTAGAGTCCTTTCCCATATTCCCAAACCTTTCATATGTGCATTGTTTTGGAGAAGAGGCTATGAGAGTGTGAGCCTCCTAAGTATCGTTTCTTTGGTCAGTACTCAGGGGGAAATGCTATTGAATCTCTCCAGTCTCTAGCCCTGTCTACCCAATGGCACTGAAGGAAAAAAGAACCACAATCAGATAGAGTCTGCTCTCTTAGCAAAGCCCCAGGGATAGACTTCTGCTTTTAATATAATTTATCCAGGAACTGATCATATTGCCAGAGCAAAGAGCCAGGAGTACTTTCCCCAGCAGTTTGTCATTGTCAGCAGACATTTGATTGCCAGCAATAAGGAGTTTTACCTCTGCTTTTTTGATTTCATTCTTAATATAATTTTAAAATGTGCCTCTACCCAAGTACTCTGAAGCAAATACAATACTCTTATTGATAAATACCAGTATTTTTACCCTCTACTCCATTTTCTAACCTAGATTTTCAAAAGGAAATTCTTCATCAAGACTAAGTTAGCTGTACAAATTAAGTTTCTTAGATTCCATTTAGAAAGTACAAATTTATATTTTTCCTTGCAGTTTTTTGAGACATAGTTAACATATAATACTGTACAAGTTTAAAGTATACAGTATAATGCTTTGACCCACATGCATAATGAAGTGATTATCATAAGTCCAGTCACCATCTCACATAGGTACACAATTTTAAAAAGAGAAAAAAATTTTTTTTCTAGTGATAAGAACTTCCAGGACTCACTCTCCCAAAAGTCTTCACACAAAACATATAGCAGTGTATGAATGACATCATTGACTCAATGGACATGAGTTTGAGCAAATCCCAGGAGACAGTGAAGGACAGGGAAGTCTGGTATGCTGCAGTCCATGGGGTCATAAAGAGTCAGGCACGACTGAACAACAGCAAAAAGATGACATCTCTGATACTCATTTATCTTACACCTGGAGTTTGTACCTCTTGACAACCTTCATCCTATTCTTCCCCCTACTTCTGGTAACCACAACTCTTTTTTTCAAGAGTGTATTATTAGTTTATTTTTTATTAAGAACAAAATAAAGAATAAATCACAGATCAAGGCTCTGGACTCCATCTCTGAGACACCAAAGACCTTACAACCAGTGATATAACCTTAAACGGAAAGCTATTCTAAAGCTTGGAATCAATATAACCACACTGACCCAGGAAGCAGGGACTGGACCTGAGGAACTAGGGCAGGCAAGACTAAGAGTTCAATGGGGGTGACCTTGGCTTTGAGACTGGGGATTGGAAAGCGGTGGCTAGGAGCACATCTGTTTCTTCCTGAAGGGAGGGGCCACTCAGTCACTACCAGAGCCACTTAATGTCCCACCAACTTGAACATTTATTTTTGAAGTATAACTGACACACAACCCTGTTAGTTCCTATTACACAACATAGTGATTCAATATTTCTATACATTTCAAACTGATCACCATATGACATTTAGCTTTGACAAGTCCCCAAAGATATTCCATAGTTATTGACTATATTCTCCATACTGTACTTTCATAATCTTTGTCTCATTTTGCAACTGGAAGTTTGTACCTTTTAATTTTCTTCACCTATAGTTCTTAAATTGAGGAAAACAGAAGTTCCTCGAACTTTTCAGACTACTTCTATCCTTGGCAGCTGCCATTGGTAGTGCTTTTTGATTGAAGATTAGCACCACTGGCAAGACGAGGGCATCGGGGTGTTGTTATACTGTCATCTATAGGGTATCAGAACAGGTTCTCACAAGCCCTTATCAAAAATAAATGAACTCTTTTGTCTTTTTTTCCCATTAAAAAAAACAAAGTCGCTTAGTCATGTCTGACTCTTTGCAAATCCATGGACTATAACCCATCAGGCTCCTCTGTCCGTGGGATTTTCCAGGCAAGAATACTGGAGTGGGTTGCCATTTCCTTCTCCAGGGGATCTTCCCGACCCAGGGATCAAACCCAGGTCTGCTGCTTTGCAGGCAGATGCTTTACGATCTTAGCCATCAGGGAAATAGTCTTTTTTTTCCCGTAATGCACATCTTATCTATGAGAGGCACTATGGCTTATGGTCAAAAACACAGACTCTACGGTGCAGACTGCCTCAGTCTCAATCCTTGCATCACATCTACCAGCTGTTAATGTTGGGCAAGTGACTTGCTGTGGTCATTTTCTCTGATTACTGAACCAACATAGAATACCTGCTTGATAATTCCCTACTGAAAGTAGGCTGATCTTGGAGTAAAATATTCTCTGATCTATTGTCCCTTCAAATCACTGCACTTTTTTATCACTTTCATCCCACTTTCACCAACAGGTTGCTTTTAGCTTTGTTTACTCCTTCTTATTAAAGAAAACCTCTTTTTGCCTAATCTTTGAGAGTCAGAAATCTCATGATCAGAATGTTCTTC
This sequence comes from Redunca redunca, assembly GCA_006410935.1. Taxonomy (NCBI): domain Eukaryota; kingdom Metazoa; phylum Chordata; class Mammalia; order Artiodactyla; family Bovidae; genus Redunca; species Redunca redunca. The sequence continues at coordinate 192,589 of SJYQ01003204.1, forward strand.
CTACTGCAAAAGCCTGTATCATAATCATTTCTTTTCTCTCTTGAAACAATCTCTTTGAATGAAGTCCCTCCTTACCTATATCCGATATATTTTTTTTAATTTGGCAAGTCATTACTCAAATAATTCATGTTCTACCTAAAACACAAGCAAACTAAAAATCAAACACTATCATTGATTGAATCTAGATAAAAATAAAGAAGCCCAGTGAGCATAATTATGAAATAAAATTAAAATGTAAATTGTCATTCGACTTTTGCAAGTTCGCTTTGATTGTTATGACCGTTCTTTTGTGTTTTGGAAACAAATGTTTCTTTAAGGAGGGATAAATTGCTAAGTACCTTTTTTAGACTTTTAAAATCCAAACTGAAAGATTTCTACTAGCTGTCATCTTCCTTTCAGTCATTACTGGGGGTTTTCCATTTTGCAATGTATTAAATTTACTGAGCTGGTTGAACACTAAGTAATGGGTAAATTCTATTTTATGCATCAAAATAAAATAACTGATTTGGTTTCCAAGAAACTTATTTTTTTAACATTTAAAGATGTAAGTACTTTGCTACAGAAAAGCCATCAACCTCACTTCTTACAGAAAAGAGGCAATGTGTGTTCAGTACCAAAGAAAGCATGGATAATGAAGTAGGCAATGATTCTCAAATTTTAACATGCATCCTAATCAACTGGAGGGCTTGTGAAAACATAGACTGCTGAGCTCTACTTCAAAATTTCTCATTCAGTAGGTTTTGTGGGGCCTGACAATTTGTACTTCTGACAAGTTTCCAGGACTCCCAATGTTGCTGGTGAGGCTTCCACCCTACTGATTAGAGCATTTCTTCTTTTATTGATTCATTCAACAAATATTTATTGACTACCTACTGTGTGTTAGTATGGTTCTACGTGGTAGGGATGGTGCATGGAACAAAATAGACCTACCTGTACCCGCAAAGATATAAACTGAGGAAGACAAACAGTAAGCAACGTAAGTAAAATATATGGAAAGTTGTTTGTAATTGCTAAAGAGGAAAAGAACACATTTGGTGATGAAGATAATTGTGTTGCAGTGAGTGTATAGTTACATTTTGATAGGTTGAACAGAGAAACTATCCTTGATAAGATGCTCTGATTAAAACCTAAAAGATTTTCAATAAATAGTTCTGGAACAACTAAACATCTACATGCAACTAAATGAATCAAGGCATAAACCTTACAGGCTTTATAAAATCCACCCCAAATGGGTCACATATCTAAATATAAATGCATAACAACAAAACTCTTTAAAGATAGGATAAAAATCTAGATGAGGGTTTGGGTTATGACTTTTTTGACACAATACCATAGACACAATCCACTACACAAAGAATGGATTAGCTGCTGCTGCTGCTAAGTCACTTCAGTCGTGTCCGACTCTTAGCGACCCCATAGGCTGCAGCCCACCAGGCTCCTCTGCCCATGGGATTTTCCAGGCAAGAGTACTGCAGTGGGGTGCCATCGCCTTCTCTGATGGATAAGCTAGACTTCACTAAAATTAAAAACTTGTGCTCAGTGAAAGACAATATCAAGAGAGTAGAAAGACAGGGGAAGGGGCAGGGCCAGGGGAAGTACTTGCAAAAGGCATATCTGATAAAGAACTGTTATGCAAAATTTACAAAGAACTCTTAAAACTCACCAATAAGAAAACAAACACTGATTTTTAAAAAAAAAAGGTCAAAGAACTTAATGGACACTTTACCAAAGAAGATATACAAATGGTATATTAGTATATGAAAAGATGCTCCCATCATATGTCATCAGGTAAATGCAAATTAAAACAATGAGATATCTCTACACACCAATTAGAGTGGTAAAAATTCAAAACCCAGAACACTGACAATACCAAGAGTTGGTGAGAATATGAAGGAACAGGAACTCTCATTTGTTGCCGGTGGGAATTCAAAATGGTACAGCCACTTTAAAAGACAGTTTGGTGGTTTCTACAAAACTAAAGGTATTCTTACCATACCAGGAATTGCACACTATGGTATTTACCTAAAGGAGTTGAAAACTTGGTCTACATAGAAACCTGCACAAATTTATAGAAGCTCTATTCATAATTGCCAAAACTTTAAGTAACCAAGATGTTCTGCATAGGTGAATGGATAAATGCAGATAATATTATTCAGTGCTAAAAAGAGATGAGTTATCAAGGCATAAAAACACAAAGAGGAACCTCAAATACATGTTACTAAGAGGAAGAAGGGGAAGAGAGATGAAAAAATAGAGCACAGAGGATTTTAGGACAGTGAGCCTGCTCTACAAGATATGATGATATATGTATGACTAGACGTATGTCTTTACACGTTCATCCAAACCCACAGAATGTACAACACTAAGGGTTAAACCTAAAATAAACTATGGAATTTGTCTGATTATGATATGTCAATTTAGGCTTATCAATTGTACCAAATGCACCACTCTGGTGAAGGACACTGTGATAATAGGGGAGGCTGTGCATGTGTCGGGGCAGGGAATATTTGGGAACTCTCTGTACCTTCTGCTCAGCTCTGCTATGAACCTAAAATTGCTCTAAAAAATAAAGTATTTTTTAAAATCTAAAATAAGTAAGATATTTGTCTATAAAGTATTTGCAGGAAGAGCAATTTAAGAAGGAAAGGAAATACCAAAACCTTGTTCAGAGAGAATCTGACATGGTCAAAAATTCTATTGTGGCTTTGGCATAGTAAGACTAATAAGGAATCTGGTCCCAGAGATGCAGAGAGATGGAAATCATAGAGATCCTTGTAGGTGTTCACAGCACTGTGAGTGAGATGGAAATCCTTTAGAGAGTTCTGAATAGATTAAACCTAATTTATATTTTTCACACAATTATCCTGACTGCTTGCTGTGTTGAAAATAAAGAACAAAAGGAAAGAAAGAGCAGGGGAAGACAGACCAATGAGGAGGTTACTGTAATAATCATCTCCTGGTGTTTACTTTAGTCACCATAGATATGCAGCATCTTCCAAATCAGTATGCTGATCTTTGCAGCCTGTGCATAGTGATAGACAAACCTTATATAATGCTCATAGTGGGGATCAAAACATCCACTGCGTAAAACATGTGCTCTTACTGCAAAGTTAATGAAAAAGTTTTAAAAATTAAAAATATTGAAGCTTACATATATGATTGTCTGCACCCAGAATTCAACAAATCCCAAACAATCACAAGGCAGTTGCTTTCTAAGCCTCCTCTGGCCTCCTGCAGAAGATAAAAACTTCAGCTCATTCCCCATCTGCCCACCCTTCCACCACCTCCTAACCCTACTAAGCAAAGGACAGAAACCAAATTGCTAATCATATTATAGCCAAATTTAATTTTCATGGGACATTACTGTGGAATATTATTGCTTTTGAAAATCTTTCTTTGAGCAACAAACTTTTTTTCTAGCAAAGCAGGAACTCTCTCAGTGCAAACTGATCAATGTGTTAAAGGTATGATGCTCTAAAACAAGGCCTCTAACAAACTTGATCAGGTCAGTTACTTTTTAATATGCCACAGATTCTATGATCTCTATATCCTTTCATACAAGCTACTGACTCAAAAAAAATTTATCTAGGAAAATATCCACTTTAAGCTATTTTTTGATATCTTCATCAACCAGCTGAGTTATAAATTGGCTAATTTCATGACTGCCAGAAGACCTTGATAAAAACTTCCATAGAGGATCTGGCCCCAATATTATTTTTTTTTCCATTTCAGTGCCCAAGATTTTGCTTATATTTTTGCCTACTATATGAGAAGTATTTTCCTAATATGAAATCTAGGGAAAGTAAACCTGTAACAAGGCTTTATAAATAGGTGGTTCAGATGGTAAAGAATTCACCTGCAGTCCAGGAGACACGGGTTCGATCCCTCAGTCAGGAAGTTCCCCTGGAGAAGGGAATGGCTACGTACTCCAGTATTCTTGCCTGGAGAATTCCATGGACAGAGGAGCCTGGCAGGATACAGTTCATGTGGTCACAAAGAGTCAGATACAACTGAGAGACTAACACTTTCACTTTCAAGATATCCATGCTCCACTACACAGTATGTGTTAAGTATATTTTATTACAAACTTTAATAATTATAAGGATAAATTACGTCTTCTCATTTTCCTTAAATACTTATAGTACTTTGTAATTTTCTTTGGCTCACCTCTCCCATTCATCTTCCAGAGTCCTACAGGATACCCAGTTAAACTTGAATTTCTGATAAATAATGAATTCTCTTTTAATATAAGTTGGCCCCAAATGTTGTCTGAGACATACTTATGTTATAAATGTATTCAGAGCAGTGATGCACTGAGCCCCTCGATATAGATGTCTTCCTACTGTCCCAGGCAGTGTTGGGAAATCCCTCTTGGATCCTAGGTCCATAGCTCTTATGTTATCAACTTTTAGAATTTGAGTACTTTTTTCTTCTAGACTGTGTCCAGGAACTGGTCTGAGTCAGACTGGGTCCAACTTAGAAACCAGACTGGGGTCTGGTCAAACTAGGTCTGGGGTCAGACTGGGTTCTACTTAAGCTGGAGTGGATCCAGTGTGAGGCCTCTGGTGAATAAAATGGTCTAAGGCTGGAGATAAGCAAGTTAGCCTTACCAAAGATAGTCTTGAATTACAGTGGTCACAGTGGAGAAATTTTAACCTGGATAAGCTTATCCATTGATTAAATGCCCTACAGAAGAAGTGGTCTCAGCCAAGTACTCATCACTTTAAAGTATCTTTTGATATCTTCACCAACAAGGTGAATTATGAACTGACTAATTTTATGAACTGCCAGAAGGCCTTGTTGATAAAGCTTCCATAGATGATCTGTCCCCAGTGTTACTTTTTCCATTTCCAATGCATAAGATTTTATTTGTAATTTTGCCACTAAGGCAAAGAGCAGAGGAGAAATTATTTTTCCTTCTCTGTAGTTTCTGGTGACCAGGATGAGACCCTTTGGGATGCCCCACTCAATGCTCTTCAGCTTCTTAAATCTCCTTTCTATCTGCTAGCTTGGATGGTGGCCTGATTTAAATCATTTTTTGCTCAAATAAACAATATGTTTTAATATGCTTTGGTTTATCTTTTAAAGCCAAACAATGTAAAACTCTTCAGCAAAAAAAAAAAAACTACTGAGAACGTATTACAAAATGGATAAATCACCAAAATATCAAGGCAAGTAAAGGGCAAATTCAAGCAACTTCAGTCTTTCAATATTTATGTAAAATGTTCAGTAAAACTAAATCTATAAACAGGGAAAACAACGAGTGGTTGCCGAGAGCGATGGGAGAGGATGAGAAGTTATTGCAAAGGGGCACAAAAAAGCTTTTAAGAACCATGGAAATTTCTAAAATTGGATTATGGTAAAGGCTGCACAACTCTGTAAACAGTAAAATTCATTGAATTGGACAGTTCAAATGGTTGAATTTTATAGTATGTAAATTATACTTCAATAAGGCTTCCCTGGTGGCTCACTGGCAAAGAATCCACCTGCCAATGCAGGAGACATGGGTTCGGTCTCTGATACGGGAAGAACCCTTGGAGAAGGAAATGGCAACCTGCAGTGTTCTTGCCTGGAGAACCCCATGGACAGAGGAGCTTGGTGGGCTACAGTCCAAGGGGTCACAAAAGAGTCGGACACCACTTACCAGCTGAACAACAACAAAAGCATGTTTCAGTAACTCTGTAAAAAATACTAGAAGGAAATCTCGTGAACAGATATGTGTTCAAAACTTCTAAATAACATATAAGGAAATGGAATCCAGCAGTGATAAAAAAGGTAACAAATAACCAACATCCAATATATCAACTGAAATTGAGTAAAGTGTTAACATTAGGTAATTACATAAATAGACACTGAAAAACTATTTGATAAAATTCATCAGTCATTCCAAACTTAAAATAAAAATCTAATTAATATTTGNTAATTACATAAATAGACACTGAAAAACTATTTGATAAAGTTCATCAGTCATTCCAAACTTAAAATAAAAATCTAATTAATATTTGAATTAAACAATTTAAATATGATAAGCCGTTTACCAAAATTATGATAGACTATAGTCAGCACTCCAACTGTGGGGACAAAACAAAGCTCTTGTCATTAAAATTAAGAACAAAACAGCCATGGTTGTAGCTGTCATAACAATTCCACAGTTATAAGAGGCTGTAATTCAGAGCAAAAAAATGACATTAGAATATTAATATTTAAATATTGAAAAATAGTGACAAAATGTCTTTGAGGTATGACTGTGATTTTAAAAAAACAAAAAATTCCAATGAAAATGGAATTAAAATTAATAAGAGAATTTGTAAAATCTGATTATAAGACAAATACAGAAAAGTTTATTACTGCTCTGCTAGCAGTAAACAGTAAGATATAGAAATATGGAAAAACATCTTCATAGTATTGAAACTATAAAATACATGGGGATAACTTTAACAAAAACACATGCAATCTTTCTAACCCTTTATAACCTAGGAAAGACATAATTTTTTTTTTTAACCTCACTGCTCAGCTTGTAGGATTTTAGTTCCCCAACCAGGGCTTGAATCCAGGCCCTTGGCAGTGAGAATGAGGAGTCCTAACCACTGGACCACAGGTTCACTTCAGTTCAGTCACTCAGTTGTGTCTGACTCTCTGCGACCCCATGAACTGCAGCACACCAGGACTCCCTGTCTATCACCAACTCCTGGAGATCACCCAAACTCACATCCATCAGGTCGGTGATGCCATCCGGCTATCTCATCCTCTGTCATCCCCTTTTCCTCCTGCCCCCAATCCCTCCCAGCATAAGAATCTTTTCCAGTGAGTCAACTCTTTGCATGAGGTGTCCGAAGTATTGGAGTTTCAGCTTCAGCATCGGGAATTACCCATAAAATCATGCTTTTAAATAAAAGCTTGAGAAATCTACTGTTATTATTTCTTCAGAAATTAATTAATAAATGTAATACAATTACATTCAGATTCCCAATTTTATTTTAAGCTCATAGAAAATAATTTTAACGGTTATAAGAAAAAAAAAGTTTGTGAATAGCTGAAAAAATTTTGGAAAAAAAACAGTAGAAAGACTCAAGTCTTACTCAATATTATATTAAACATTATTATGATACTATAATGAACAAAACATACTGATATTTGTGTAGACAAATAGATCAATAAAATACAGCAGCATAAAAAATTCCAAAACTGTAAAGGAACTTAAGTAGCAAATGTGGAATTTCACTTTAGTGAGTCACAAGTAATCTGTTTAGTAAATGGCAGAGCAGAAGGCTTCTGTACCCTATACACATTTCAAGATGATAAAATATTTTAAGGTTAAAAATTAATAAATTTATATGATGAAACTAGCAGAGAATATTCATACATTTTGGAATGGAAAACAATTTCCCTAGAAATTTAGGAAATTTTGAAACAATATAAAATTGATTACATAAAAGATTAAATTTTGTCCGAAGATAAAAAGCAGATAATAGACTGGGAGGAAAAAATACAATACAATTGCATCAAAAGATTATTATCTCTAATATCCAAAGAGTATAAACAAAAAATGGAAAAGATAATAGCTAAATTCTTAAAAAAAAAGGAAATGTAAATATCAATTGAAATTGCTGGTTAATCTATTTCTTCTAATTCATTTGCCTTCATTTCAAGATCATTTTAAGACTTACAAGTCTTCCAAGCAGCCTGTAGCCTAACAACAGATATTTTGGGCCAAGTTGTTTTCTAGGAACTTGGGAGTCAGCTGCGTCTAGTTCAAGCTGCGCAGGTAAAGATTGGATAGGACCACTGACCCTTCAGCTGGCCATGACCTGTGTGTGTGTTAAGTCACTTCAGTTGCCTCCGACTCTGTGATCCTACGGACTGTGGCCCACCCGCTGGGCGCCTCTGTTCAGGGGATTCAAATGACTGATATTTTGGTCTGTGTAATTCTCTTTGTGAGGAGCTGCCATGTGTACTCGGAGAAGGCAATGGCAACCCACTCCAGTACTCTTGCCTGGAAAATCCCATGGACGGAGGAGCCTGGTAGGCTGTAGTCCATGGGGTCATGAAGAGTCGGACACTTACTGAGCGACTTCAATTTCACTTTTCACTTTCATGCATTGGAGAAGGAAATGGCAACCCACTCCAGTGTTCTTGCCTGGAGAATCCCAGGGACGGTGGAGCCTGGTGGGCTGCCGTCTGTGGGGTTGCACAGAGTCGAACATGACTGAAGCAACTTAGCAGCAGCAGCCATGTGTACTGTAGGACATTTAGAATCATCCTTGGCCTCTACTCACTACCTGTCAGTAGCAACGTCCAAGTTGTGACAATTAAAAATACCTCTAGAACTGTCCTTTGAGGGTAGAGCTGATCATGGTTGAAAACCATTAGGCAGACTTTATGGATTAAATATATGTTAGTAAGGGCCAGCTGGTCAATGAATTTATGGTTGTAGAAACCACCTGTTTTGATATTGTTAAAATGAGGCTTGCCTTATTTGGAACACATGCAATAGGGTATAAGCCAGCTATACTGTCAGCTTTCTATACCCTTTTGTAGCTTCTGCAGATTAGCCTACGTGTTATTCCATGGAGAAGCTGTGTAGGTGGGCAGTGAGGGCACGGGCTGGAGTGAAGGGCTGCAGCTTCTATGCACAGTACCTCTGCTGCTCCACAAAGCTTTTCCCTTCTTTGAGCCTCAGTTTCATGATTTGCCAGTGTCGGTAATAGGGCCAGATGATCTCCAAGGTCCTTCCGTGATTCAATAACTAACAATTTTCTTTTTAATCACTCAGTTTCTCCTATGGCAAATTAATTCTTTCTGAGCATATTATAGTTTGTGACAATGAGATTCCTTATTCAATCATAACCCAGCAGTAAATGCCACCCGCTCCGGGTTTATTCCTGGATTTTTTTTATATCCTTTTCACATATAAATCTTAAATATTACTTGTCAGAGCCTGATTGTCAGTCCTGGAGAGGTCTCAAAGAAATTAGGAAAATTTTCCAGTTGGGCTACAATTGGCCTAATGGAATGAAGAAATCCTTTGCCAAACCAGGTTTTTGCTTGTGCTTCACAAATTGTATCCAAGAAGATCTCTATACAAACAAATGAACAACAACAACAAGGGGATATTGCCCTCCCCTTGCAATATCCAGGTCAGGATATTCTGGTTTGTATTATTTCCTCCACCACAAAGATGTAAAGAGGAGGACAGAGAGAGGAGACTAGCACTACAAGGGTTCTATCCTCTGGCCCCAGAGTTCCACTAGCTGGGGATTCCATTAAAAAAAAACACGTTGTTTTGAGGCAGAAAAATACATTGGAACAACAGCATAATTATGTGAAGGGTGACTCCCAGAACCAGGCATTGGGGAGGGCTGATCAGTAGCCCAGGTTTCTGCTGAGCAAAGGTTTCTGGTGGCAGCACTGGGGGGCATCAAGTTTGAAGATGCACAGCTGTGCTCATGTGTGATTCAGGAAGAAAGAGCATCACAGAGAATGAGGTTGGACAGACTAGGACACTTGTTACCAAAGAGCTTCTAGGGGCTCTTAAGAGCATCTCAAATGTAAAGTGCCCCAAGCACAGCTGGCCAGGCGCCTCCTCTGTGCTACTCCCTCTGTGCGCCTTCACCTAGTAAATGACATCACTGTTCGCCCCCAGCCCAAGCCAGAAAGCTGCATGAATTCCTTGATTTCCTCGCTCTTCCTTTCCCTACACAGAGTATCAGTTTTTCCTGCTTGTTTGTCTCACTCTGGCTCACTTCTATCCTTTCCCACTGTGGATACCTAGTTCAGGCCACCACTGCCACCTGACTGGGCTGCTTCTATCATCTCCTAACAAGTGTCCTAACCAATAGTTGTTCCCATCTGCAATCCTGAGTCTTGGCTTAAATCACAGTGATTTTCCCTGACCTCCAAAATGAGCGTGATATTCTCGTGCCTGAAATACTGGCTTCTTGTTGCCCTCAGGCCCCTCCCCTGAGCGACTTCACTTTCACCTTTCATTTTCATGCATTAGAGAAGGAAATGGCAACCCACTCCAATGTTCTTGCCTGGAGAATCCAGGCAAGGCAGCCTGGTGGGCTGCCGTCTACAGGGTCGCACAGAGTTGGACATGACTGAAGTGACTTAGGAGTAGCAGCAACCTAGCATTGCTTCTGCCTCTGATGTCGCCTCCTACCACTTCCTACCTGGTACTGTATGCTCCAGCCACGCAGTAACAATTTCAGTTCCTCTGTGAAATGGGGCTCCTGCTTACCTCCAGGCCATTTCCTATATGGCTCCTCTGGGTAACCTTCGGAATGTGAAGAGGATCGTATCTTAATTACACCTGCGCAGAATGAAGGTTATCGCACCTTTTTTCAATCACCTGTTGCCACTCTCCCCAAGCCTCAGACCCCTCTGTTATTTTATTCCTTATCCCTTACATACCTCAAGCCCCTTGCTTTGGGGGAATGGGTATTGAGATTTGTTCTTTCACATCAGCTTGGCTGCCTTATGAATAAACTCTCCTTGCTGAAAGCTTCCTCTTATCATTTTTGAAAGGGAGCAGTACTCTATGGCCTTGCGTCTCATGTCCTCAGTCTTCCATTTGTTGGTGGGAAAATTTTAGCCAAAGAATAAATTTAATCAGAGAAGTGAGAAAATGCAGAAGCAAAAGAAAACAGTCCAACAAGACTAAATAATAACATTTTAGCCACTAAGCATAGTCAAGGACCTTTAGTTCCTCCTCAAGGACTATAGATAATATTCTGAGCCATGTCCTGTGAGGTGTTTTATAAATAACTGAAACCCCAGGTGGACAAGTTAATTACATGATGATCGGACTGTAGCCATGATATAAGCTACCACAATTTTAAGAATTGGCCTCAAAGAAATGAAAACAACCATCACTGGAAGTGAAGATTAACTGTACCTTAAACAATCAAGATGACCCTGGTCAGACCACTGATGACCAATTTCAAGATGACCATCAGAGCTGACTGTGCTGTTTCTGCATGTAGCCCCCTCCCTCTGTCTGTAAAAGCTCTGCCTTCTGATTGTCAGGAGTCAATCAGGGGCGCCGGTGAGGTGGGGGCGGTGGGAGGACTTGGGTTTTAGATAGGCATCTGCTGCTCCTCCCCCTTCTCCATTGCCGGCATCCAATATAAAGCAAACTTTGCTTTTCGCCAACCTGGCTTCTTTAATGGCTTTTCAGTGGCAAGCAGCCGGACCCCAATTTCAGTTACATTTTGGCTTGCTGTGCTTTGGGCAAAACAAACCTTGTTTGCTAACACAATGAATACATGAAAACTCGCTCAGTATCACAAATAGTCAGGGCGATGTAAATTACAACAATGTATATGATTAACAAAAACAGACAGAATGATAATACTCAGTGTCGGACATTAAATGAAGAAATAAGCCCTAATATACTGCAAGTAGAACTAGGGATTATTGCATTGTTATTAGAAATAATCTGATGGCATCCATTGAAGTTTAAAATATATAATATTTGGCCTGCAAGCTGACTTAGGGTGTTTACCTTGAGAGATAGATAGGAGAAGGCAATGGAAACCCACTTCAGTACTCTTGCCTGGAAAATCCCATGGACGGAGGAGCCTGGTAGGCTGCAGTCCATGGGGTCGCACAGAGTCGGCCATGACTGAAGCGACTTAGCAGTAGCAGCAGCAGTACAAGAATGGTTAGACAGTAGACTTGATTTTACTGTGGGGTTAGGCTGTTTGTAAGTAAGTAAAGTTCAACTGCACATACAAAAATACACTCAAATAATATCATAAATTTCTCACAAAAATAGTTAACAGAATTTGGTACAGTGAGATGTTCACAAAAAATAGTATCTGGGAAACTGAACCCAACTAAGTAAAACATTAACAGATTTCCTGCCTATAGATGTACCTTCACCCTTGTTTTCAGGCATATGCTCATTGAATACAGTGGCAAGTGAAATGATCCACATTGTATAAACTGTTTCTCTCCACTTTAACACAGAGATCAAAGTTAACACCACTAATAGTGGGGAAAAAATTACTAAGGTAGTTTGCCTCTCAGGTAATGCACTCAATAGGATATAACATTATTCATGCACTGCTCTAGCCAAAAGTACATAACCTGAATCAAGTCATAAGAAAAACATCATCATGAGAAAAATCCTTGGGTAATATCCTACAAAATAATAAGCCTTTCTCTTCCAAATGTTGGTGTAATAAAAGATAAAAAGATGATGAAGCAATATTTCAGAATAAAGGAAACTAAAGGAATATGACAAGGAAACTGAAAAGATATGATAACTAAATGTATTTCCCAGGCTGAGATTGGATTTTAGTGTTTTCAAATTGCTATAAATAATTTGCAAATAATGAAATTTGAGTAACAGTTATATTAAATACTTATATTAATGTTTAATTTTCTGAATTTGATGAGAAAGGCTAATGAGCATTTATTCTTAGGAGAAAGGATGAACTATTTAGGAGTGAAAGAAATACATGCTGAAGACTTTAGGAGTCTGCCACTTACTCTCAAACCTATGTTTTTAAAACACACTCATGTGTGCATGCTTAATTACGTCCAACTCTTTGCGACCCTTTTGACTATAGCCCGCAGGCTCCCCAGTCCATGGGATTTTCCAGGGAAGAATGCTGGAGTGGTTTGCGATACCTTCCTCCAGGTGATCTTCCTGACCCAGGAATCCAGCCTGCATCCCCTGTGTCTCCTGCACTGGGTGGATTCTTTACCCACTGAGCCATCAGGGAAGCCCATAAGCATAAACATATATGAAGTGAAAAAGTGAAAGTGTTAGTTGCTCAGTCGTGTCTGACTATTTCTGACCCATAAACTGTAGGCTTCCAGGCTCCGCCATCCATGGAATTTTCCGGGCAAGAATCCCACCCATGGGATTTTGCAGGTAAGAGTACTGGAGTGGGGTGCCATTGCCTTCTCTGTATATCACTCTATATCCTCCTAATATTTTTACTCAGTGTATATATATATATATATACACACTAAAAAACTAGTAAATCTAGAAAAAGCTATATAATTCATTTGTATATTTTGCATGTTGTTGTAGTTTAAAATATTATAAAAATTTAGAAAAAGAACTAGACAACTTATAATCCTTCATGTACAAAGTGGGCATATTGTTGTTGTTGTTCAGTCACTAAGTCCTGTCCAACTCATTTCGACCCCATGGACTGCAGTACACCATGCCTCCTGTTCCTCACTATCTCCTGAGAATACCCAATTGAGTCGGTGTATATTAGGGTTCTCCAAAATGACAGAACTAAATGGAGAGAGAAATTGATTTTAACAATTGGCTCATGCAATTGTGAGGCCTGGCAAGTGTGAAATTTGTTGAGCAGACTAGCAGGCTGGAAACTCAAGGAAGAGTTGATGTTGCCAACTTGAGCCTGAAATATGCAGGCTGGAAACTCAAGCAGGGTTTCTATGTTTCAGTCTGGAGCCAGAATTCCTTCTTTAGGAAACCTCAGTCTTCACGCTTAAGATTTTGAACTGATTGGATGAAGCCCACCCACATTATAGAGGGCAAACCACCGTATTCAAACTCTGATGATTTAAATCCTAACTATTCCTAAAAAATACCTAACCACAGCATCTAGACTCAAATTTGACTCAAAAACTGGGCACCATATCCCAGTCAAGTTAACATATAAAATTAGCCATCACAGAGGTCTAAGCATACAGAATAAAATATATTTAAGAAAATGATTGAGCATTTAGCAAAAATTCAACATATCTGCATTACTAAATTTGTCTCTCTTCTCTGTTCTAGCACACGTATTTATACACACATACACATACACACACACACACACACACACACAAAGAAGCAAGATAAAACTGAATCTACTAGGTAGCCATGCTGGTTGCAGGAAGTTCAAATTACCAAGGAGTGGTAACAGGGCTGTCCACAGCAATATTCAATATCCAGTGTCATCTAGGACAAACTCCCTGGACCAGTAGCTGGACCGGTCTGGCAAAGTGACATAGGGCATTTTTCCTGACAGAGTCCTAACCTTCAAGTGAATATCTCTAGCTCTTCCAGAGATTCTGTGTATTACTCTGCTACTGCTACTGCTACGGCTAAGCCACTTCAGTCATGTCCAACTCTGTGTGACCCCATAGATAGCAGCCCACCAGGCTCCCCCGTCCCTGGGATTCTCCAGGCAAGAACACTGGAGTGGGTTGTCATTTCCTTCTCCAGTGCATGAAAGTGAAAAGTGAAGGCAAAGTCGCTCAGTCTTGTCCGACTCTTAGCGACCCGATGGACTGCAGCCTACCAGGCTCCTCCACCCATGGGATTTTGCAGGTAAGAGTACTGGAGTGGGGTGCCATTGCCTTCTCTGTATATCACTCTATATCCTCCTAATATTTTTACTCAGTTCTTGACTCAGCAAAAGTCACTTTCTGTTATTTATAACGAAGAACATTAACTGATATGAATATGCTATCAGGAGAAAGTGTTAATACTGACTTGGGCTAAATGATGAAGATAAGGCTGAGAGCTGTGAGGACTCACCATTATAGAATGGGAATTCTGTAAACTTTGCTATATGGTTACAAAATGCCTGCAAAGGCTGTAAAGCCAAGAAACAACATAGGATGACCTTTAGGACTCTGCATGAAGTTAGAGACTTTACTGTCTACAGAGCGATGCTTAAACTGAAGAAAGTAACAAGCTGAGGCTGAAGGTGACACCAATAGCTGAGGGGAAGAATGCTGAATTCCTTCTTGATTTTAAATTGTGTGCTCAGTTTCCATCTTCACCATCTGGAACACCCTCCCCCCAACTGTTTTGGCAAAAGCATTAAGCAGCAACAGAAACCTATTTTTGGTACTTAAGCAGAGCACAATAATTTCAAATTAGATCTGATGTTAGTTTAAGAGGAAGAAAGCCACTATTCTCTGAAATTATATTATCTAGTTCAAGAAACAGGACTGACTACTTTACCCTTCAAATGAAAGTAAAAGCCCAAACATGAACTTTTCAGGCGAATTCATTTAAGAAAGCAGAAACTTTCTCCTCCCTAAGAACTAGACAGGTAATATTTGCATTTAGCTTCTGTTTTAATGGCTGAGATTTGTTGGATACTGAATATTAGTATAGCAGGAAAAAATGAGGAAGTAAGATGCTCTGGCTAGAGCAATCTGTGTATAGATGGTGATATCCTCAGCCAGGTGCCTGGCCAATTATCCATTATTTTAAAAGTTGATCTAAAAGTGCTTTGTTCTTTCTAAACACTACCATCATCAAGCAATTCATTTCATATTGCAAATGAGAAGCATTTTAAGGTGCCAGGAGAGTGCTTCTTCTCTGTAAAGGAAAAGACCTTTTGCAACCCTTGGCAGGGAATGACCAGGTTATGGAGCAAAAGAGTCAGGGAAGAAAGAACATACTTCACATGCAATCAGTCACCAATTTTAGTTTATCAGCAGGGGAATGGGTGTGAAATGAAGTTCTTTTGATTGGTGTTCCTGTGTTAAAGCCAATGAGACTGAACTCCTCTGAAAGAATAAATAAAATCCCTGCTATGTCATTCCCTTGCAACAGTTTGGCCACTTGCCAATATAACCCTTAGAGGATTCTTTTTTTAAAGCTTTTTCTTTTTTTTCAAATGAACCAAATTTCTTTCTCTGTATTGTTGATCAAAGCTGGATTTAGATTTTATTATACTAACATTATTTCTGTATTTGTAAAACTTATTTTCCTAAATGGGACCTTTTTTCCCCACATCTGATGAACTCATCACTGGGGAAAATCTAAATTCATCTTGAGATGGCTGAGTAAGAGCTAGAACACAATAGCATCCTTTCCCAAATGTACACTGAAAGTGAAATAAAGTTAGATACCTTTTAAAAAAAATAGACTTGATTTATTAAAGTAAGAGAAAATTTAGTCTTCTCTAAATCTTAGGTCTAGCCAAGCAAGACATATACTAACAACAATTTTTATTTAATGACACAATTTTTCATAAAGCCTAACCTTTGATTAATAACAAACCTTACTAAAAGGGTTGTACAGGCTGACCTGCAACACGGAAAAGGCTGTTACTCAGTAGAAAGAGAAATATAGTCCTCCACCCAAACTTTTTATCCCTCTAGTTGCAGTAATAGTGGGAAAGAGACTTCTCACACCTTTGCCCTAAAGATAGATCTATGTTTGGCAGTAAGCCTCTATTAGAGCTCTTTCAGAAAACAAAGAGTAGCAAAATACCGACTATACAGTAAGGTGATTCCAAATAAGCTTTTGGCTGAAACATAGATCACCTATTCTTTTAATGCTGCTAAGTCAGTTCAGTTGTGTCCGACTCTGTGTGACCCCATAGACGGTTAGAGATACATTTCAATAGGTTTTAAGATATGTATAATGTTACAATCAATATAATTAGTACATGGTCATATACATTTGTTCTTGTTGTTCACTCCCTAAGTTGTGTCTGACTCTTGAGACTCCATGGACTACAGCACACCAGGCTCCTCTACCCTCCACTGTCTCCCAGAGTTTGCTCAAATTCATGACCACTGAGTCTGTGATGCTATCTAATCATCTTACCATCTTACCCTCTGCCACCCCTTCTCCTTTTGCCATCAATCTTCCCCAGCATCAGGGTCTTTTCCAGTGAGTCAGTTCTTCACATCAGGTGGCCAAAGTACCGGAGCTTCAGCTTCAATATCAGTCCTTCCAATGAAACTCAGGGTTGATTTTCTTTAGGACTGACTGGTTTGATTTCCATGGAGTCTAAAGGACTCTCAAGAATCTTCTCAAGCACCACAATTCAAAAGCATCAATTTTGGGTTGCTCAGCCTTTTTATGGTCCAACTCTCACATCTATACATGACTACTGGAAAAACCATAGCTTTTACTATACAGACCTTTGTTGGCAAAGTGATGTCTCTACTTTTTAATAAGCTGTCTAGGTTTGTCACAGCTTTTCTTCCCAGAAGCAAGTGTCTTTTAATTTCATGGCTATAACCACGGTCTGCAGTGATTTTGGAGCCCAAGAAAAAAATCTGTCACTGCTTCTACCTGTTCCCCTTATTTGCCATGAAGGGATGGGACCAGATACCTTGATCTTAGTTTTGAGATGTTGAGTTTCAAGCCAGCTTTTTCACTCTACTCTTTCACCCTCATCAAGAGGCTCTTTACTTTCTGCCATTAGCATGGTATCATCAGCATATCTAAGGCTGTTGATATTTCTCCCGGCAATATTGATTCCAGCTTGTGCTTCATCCAACCTGGCATTTTACATGATGTACTCTACATATAAATTAAATAAGCAGGGCGACAATATACAACCTTGACATATTCCTTTCCCAATTTGGAACCAATTAGTTCTCCCATGTCCAGGTCTAACTGCTGCTTCTTAGCCTGCATATAAGTTTCTCAGGAGACAGGTAAAGTGGTCTGGTACTTCCTCTCTTTTAGGATTTTCCACAGATTGTTGTGATCCACACAGTCAAGGGCTTTAATGTAGTCAATAAAGCAGAAGTAGATGTTTTTCTGGAACTCCCTTGATTTTCCAATGATCCAACAAATGTATGTACGTTGATCTCTGGTTCCTCTGCCTCTTTAAAACCCAGCTTGTACATCTGGAAACTCTTCGTTCATGTACTGCTGAAGCCTAGCTTGAAGGATTTTGAGCACAACCTTGCTAGCATGTAAAATGAGTATAATTTTATATGTTAGTGTGAATATTCTTTGGCATTGCCCTTCTTTGGAATTGGAATGAAAGCTGATCTTTTCCAGCCCTGTGGCCACAGCTGAGTTTTCCAAATCTGTTGTCATATTGAATGCTATACTTTAACAGCATCATCTTTTAGGATTTGGCATAAGCTCAGCTGGAATTATATCACCTCCACTCACTTTGTTTGTAGTAATGCTTCCCAAGGCCTACTTGACTTCACATTCCAGGATATTCAGCTCTAGATGAGTGACATCATGTCTATCCAGGTCATTAAGACTTTTTTTGTATAGTTCTTCTGTGTATTCTTGCCTTCTCTTCTTAATCTCTTCTGCTTCTATCAGGTCCTTAGGTCTCTTATTGCAAACTTCAGGCTTAATTTGAGGAAAGTAGGGAAAACCATTAGGCCATTCAGGTCTGACCTAAATCAAATCACTTGTGATTGTACAGTGGAGGTGACAAATAGATCTAGTAGCAGAGTGCCTGAAGAACTATGGACAGAGTTTTGTAACATCGTACAGGAGGCAATGACCAAAACCATCCCAAAGAAAAAGAAATGCAAGAAGGCAAAGTGGTTGTTTGACAAGGCTTTACAAATAGCTAAGGAAAGAAGAGAAATAGAGGCAAGGAAGAAAGGGAAAGATACACCCAACTAAATGCAGAATTCTGGAGACCAGCAAGGAGACATAAGAAAGCCTTCTTAAATGAACAATGCAAAGTAATAGAGGAAAACAATAGAGCAGGAAGGACTAGAAATCTCGTCAAGAAAATTGGAGATATCAAGGGGACATTTTGGGCTTCATAGGAGGTGCCAGTGGTAAAGAAGCCACCTGCCAATGCAGAAGAAGCGAGTTCGATCCATGGATCGGGAAGATCCGCTGGAGGAGGGCGTGGCAGTTCACTCCAGTACTCTTGCCTGGAGAGGAGCCTGACAGGCTACAGTCCATTAGGTCACAAAGAGTCAGACATGACTGAGTGAATAAACAACAACAATGCAACTTGCAGTACAAAAAAGATCAGTGGTGCCTGGAAAGGGAGTGGAGGGGAGCAGACCTGGAGGAAGAGAGAAAAGATAAAGGGGCATGAGCAAACCTTTGCTTTTTACTCTCTTGTTCTGAGCAAACCTTTGGTTTTTACTCTCTTGTTCTTGGTGACAACTTTATGTGTGGATATGTATATCAAACATTAAATTTTACACTTTAAGCATGTATTATTCATTGTGTGTCAGTTAGACCCCAATAAAACTGCTTTTTAAAATACTTAACAAAAAGTTCCAATACTAAGGTCATGCTTCAGACTAATTAACATCTCTGGGGGTGAGACCCATTCAAAAATTAATAGATTTTAAAGCTCCCCCAATGATTCCAATACATGGCCAAGGCTGAGAAACACTACTATACAGAAAATCTCCAGGGAATAATAAAGGAAGAATGTGATCAGCTGTGCACGATGCACTGAAAATTATAAGTAATGTGGATTAAGAAGAATCTACAGGATCTGAATACGAAGAAGTTCATGTGCAGCTTAGAAAGAAGAGAGACAGATCAAAAAAGGCCCAAGTCACCTTGCAATCTATAACATTAGCTCTTCTGGGTTCAACTAATCCTTTATTCTGAGAATCGTGCAGAAAACCTCCAGGCAAGACTCTACAGGGGAGGATTCTATTGACTCTGTGACATGGTGATAGATGACTTAGGTTTTATAACAAATTTGCGAAGTGGGAAAACATACACACATATATACTTCATTTCTATTTTAAGTTTCCCTGGTGAACTCTTGAGGAAGAAGAAAAATCATAGTTTAAGACTAAAGCAGTTCCTTCAGAACACAAGTTGCCATAGCATTTATTAATAGTTTTAAATTTAAAAAATCCCTGTACACCTGTGGTTGATTCATGTCAATGTATGGCAAAACCACCACAATATTGTAAAATATTTAGCTTCCAATTAAAATAAAATAATTAATTTTAAAAAATCAAGGCAGAAAGCAAATGTTTTCATTTCCCTTCTTTTTTTTAAAAAAAAATTTTTATTTTAACTTTAGTTTACTTTACATACTGTATTGGTTTTGCCAAACATTGACATGAATTCACCACAAGTGTACATGCGTTCCCAAACACGAACATTTCCCTTCTTTACGCTACAAGTCAATCACATATACATAGAAGTCAATACAAAACACAGGTACCCTCTATTTTAAAACCTTCAGTTTCAAAGAAGCATAAATGCTCTTTAGACATCCCAGGAGCTTACCAGAGACTTTTTTCCTCTGGTCTATGTACTTCAAAAAATTTCAGATAACTTTATATCACATGAATATGTAACTTTTGGACCAAAAAGAGGTCAAAGCTTTTATCCACAGAGAAAGGGATTGCTGATCTCAAGGGTAAAGACTACCTCAAAGCAAGCATATCCTAAACATATTTTTCCATGGGGTCGCAAAGAGTCACATATGACTTAGAGACTCAACAACAAAAACATTTTTATATAAAAGACTATATTCTCCAACAGGTAAATGATTTCCCTAGAATGTGGAGGGTATGGTCTTAGATAATAAGAACTCTGTGTAACAAACTTACTGCTATGTTAACCAAACTCAAAGCTCTCATTTTGTGAGAGTTCCATTTAATGTATTGATAAATCTTTCAGGGCTTCCCTGGTGGCTCAGCTGGTTAAAAATCCGCCTGCAATGTGGGAGACCTGGGTTCAACCCCTAGGTTGGGAAGATTCCCCTGGAGAGGGAAAGGCTACCCACTCCAGTATTCTGGCCTGGAGAATTCCATGGACTGTATAGTCCATGGGGTTGCAAAGAGTCGGACACGACTGAGCGACTTTCACTTTCGGGCTTCCCTGAGAGCTCAGTTGGTAAAGAATCTGCCTGCAGTGCAGGAGACCCCCATTTGATTCCTGGGTCAGGAAGATCCACTGGAGAAGGGATAGACTACCCACTCCAGTATTCTTGGGCTTCCCTTGTGGCTCAGCTGGTAAAGAATCTGCCTTCAATGCCAGAGAGCTGCGTTTGACCCCTGGGCTGGGAAGATCTCCTGGAGAAGGGAACAGCTGCTCACTCCAGTATTCAAGCCTAGAGAATTCCATGGACTTCATAGTCTGTGGGGTTGCAGAGAGTCGACACAACTGAGTGACTTCTACTTACTAAATCTTTCTGCCTCAATGGAAAGGCATATTTAAAGGATAATGATAGATCATCAGCTATTCTTACTGAGTATTTCCTACACATTGTCCTCTGCTTGAGTACTTGGATGAAAAGTCAGGAATCACAATATTGAAACTTTTCTGAGCAATTTTAAGGGAGTATGTGTCTATAAAAGACTCTCAGCCATTTTCCCCATGATGCTAATTCCTCCCTCAAGGAAATGGGAAACATATTTCAATGAGGATGGTAGAACCAGGTTAGAAAGTGGGTTGCTCTGATTCCACAAAGGTCAAGTGGGTCAGAGATAAGCATATAAATAAGAAAAATATGAATGCTAGAAAGGACGAGGGAGACACTCAGCTAGTGAGGAAACAAACCTCAAGAGTTTAGGAAAACAACTGAAAAAGTTAATCCAGGTTTTGAAGGAAAATATAAAAATTCTATGCTTTCAGAAAGATCATGACTTTTATGTATAAAATTCACAGGAAGAGAAGTTTACAAAATGTTTTTTATCCCCAAGCAATACAGATTCTTTCCACATAAGAGACCTCCTAGTTCTCAGAGTCAAGCTTAATTGATTGTTCTAGTCTCAAGAGCCTCTGTAGCAAATAAATCTTTCTACATCAATACTATTAATTCCTTGTAAATGTCCTCTCTCTCATCCTCAAATTTCTCTGATTGGTAAAATAAACAAAATGGTTATCTCAGTGTAGGTTTATTTCTTCTATGTTAGTTCCCCTGCAACAAGTATTAAGGCAATTTATGCTTTTCAGGGACAAAATCTGCTCCAGTATTAACACTATCTTTTCTTGCTGTTGTTTAGTCACTAAGTCATGTCCAACTCTTTTATGATCTCATGGACTATAGCCTGCCAGGCTCCTCTATCCATGGGATTCTCCAGGCAAGAATACTGGAGTGGGTCGCCATTCCCTCCTTCAGAGGAACCTCCTGATCCTGACATAGAACCTGAGTTTTCTGCATTAGCAGGCAGATTCTTTACCACTGAGCCACCAGAGAAGCCCCAACACTATCTTTACTCTCATAATATTTTAGTTCTTTTCTCAACTCCCTGGAAGACACCATATTTTTTTTTAAAAACTTCACTGAAGTGTTCTACAGTGAATAATTGAGATTCATAAGAGGTGAATGAGAATGGTATATTTCTAGGCTTATAATTTATGATGGTGATACATCTAATAAAAGCAACTGATACTAGACAAACATTATAGTTCTTAAATGGTTACAGTGATAAGTATTCCAGACATAGATTTAAAGAATTACTTGGATCTACAACTTTAAATGTTGCCTGGTAAATTACAAGGCAGAGATTGATTGACTTTACTCCGTGAGAATCACAGAGGCAATGCCTTCGGATTTAGATAAAAAGAAATTAATGGTGATCTTACAAAAATAGGACCAGAGCATGCCATTTAAAATAATTCATGGTCTAGGCCAAGTTAAAATGTATTAAGGAAAAATGCATCGGGCAAAGGAAAATAAGATTCCATCTATTTCTCTTTTTTTCGTAACTCTATCAGTCGCTAGAGATCATATGATAGATCACCTCTTCCAGAAAGAGACCTATCAAAATCTATTGTTTAAAACAATGATCTGGGACAGTGGTTCTCAAAGTGTGGGCCCTGGAAAAGCAACATGGGCATTATCGTAACTCTCATTTAAAATGCACATTCTCAGGCCCCACCCCAAACTCACTGAATCAGGAATTCTGAGGATAAGGCCCACCAATTAGTGTTTTAATAAGCCCTTCAGGTAATTCTAATGCTCCCTAACATTTTTGAGAATCACTTGACCACAAAGATCTAAATCACTTTTATGTTTTTAGTTGATTACTTTTTTGTTTAAGCCTAAAGTAGAGATCGTTCTTTAAGAAAAAATTAAAATGCTCATTTAATTGCCTACAACAGAGGTGCAGTGCCATTTCATTCAATTCATTCAGTAAATATTTTTGAGTATTCTCAGCACTGTGTGCTCAGTTGCTCAGTCATGTCTGACTCTTTGTGACCCCAGGGACTGTAGCCTGCTAAGCTTCTCTGTCTATGGGATTTTTCAGGCAAGAATACTGGAGTGAGTTGCCATTTCCTTCTCCAGGGGATCTTTGCAACCCAGGGATTGAACCCATTTCTCCTGTGTCTCCTGCACTGGCAGGCGGATTCTTTACCACAGCACCACATGGTTTTTACCCCTGCCAACTGATCTCATCCCCTGCCCATTTGGTCCATCCTCCACTTCCAGTCTGGCTAATCAGAATAATATATCTAAAATACAAATCTGATTGTTACCTTATTTCTGGCCCCCTCTACTATGTTCTCGTCTGCAGGACATTCTGAACTGTCTGGCATTCAAGGCCCTTAATTCACTAGCTCAGTCCTAACTTTCAGGGCTCTCTT
This sequence comes from Redunca redunca, assembly GCA_006410935.1. Taxonomy (NCBI): domain Eukaryota; kingdom Metazoa; phylum Chordata; class Mammalia; order Artiodactyla; family Bovidae; genus Redunca; species Redunca redunca. The sequence goes on from SJYQ01003204.1 coordinate 215,831, forward strand.
TCCCTTTGCCTGGTCAGCTACCCTGTTTTTCCACCACAGTCAATGTCTTTGTTATTCCTAGAGCCTCTGAAACTCTCTTAAGTGCCAATTGCTATGGCCATAAAAGGCATAAACCACTACAGTACAACATATGCATGCTGGTGAACTTGTGGTTCCAGTTTCTCCCCTCTTCACGGTTCTCACCTGTATCTGCCCCCTTCCCTTTAGGAACTAAACTGGGCCAAGGAGAAGGAAATAAACCTGCTCTAATATTCTTGCCTGGAGAATCCCATGGACAGAGGAGCCTGGTGGGTTAAAGTCCGTGGGGTTGCAAAGTGTCAGACACAGCTGAGCAACTAACACACACAAACTGGGCCAAAGGAGAAAAGCCATAGGAAGCCTCGTTAATTATTTGCAAATTTTAAGTAAGATCTTCTAAAGGCAGGACTTCTGCTCCTCTGCTAGCCATATGACCCCAAAAGTGGAAATCTCAGGTATTTGAGGTAGAATAAGTAACAATAGCATTTTAGGCCAGTGAAAAATGTTTGGGGCTCCAAGCATTACCTTTAGATAAGAGCAGTCCAGTAGAATAGCGATAATACAGCTGGAGAACAGTACCCCTTCAGACAGGTGCATTTTTCATATACCTTGAATCATCTAGGAAAGTTATAATTTCAGAAATTATTTTCTACTGTCCCCATAAATTACCCTGAGATACACCCTAGGACTCTTGTGTCACTTGAAAAAAGGCCTTGAAGTCCTTTGAGCTACTGAGTTTTAATTTTCTGTTTAGAAAACATATCTAAATCCAAAGTCATTTACCTAACATTGACACATCTGATGTATTACCTAACTCTGACACATCTCTGAGATCCACATGATACCAGAATTAGAAAAGCATTTGGAATATTTTCATTTCTTCAATGGGAACATAACTTTTTTTAAGTTAACTGGACAAATCAATCCTTTGAGTGTCTGACCCAATACTGATTATGCTAGAAGAATGTATTTTTAATTTACAACTAGAAAGGAACTACCCATAAATTCAATGATTAGTGTCACTTACCTTCATTCTATCTCATGCAAATATGGTAGTTGGCAAGGGTTTTATTTTGTTCTGCAAGTGATTGGACTTTTCAACTTCACAGTGATTATATTGACAAGATTGAACGCTGATTCCACACTAATGGGATGCCAGTGGTGCTTGGAAACCACGAGGTCAACCATGATTGAACTCATATTTTCTCTGCATGCCAAGTTGCTTTCTGATCTCAACAGTTATTGTTGAGATCCATCAAATCAATAATAGTTCTTGGAACAATGGTCATTGTTTATTGTTGCTTTTGAGTCTAATTGGCCTCAACATAAAAGGAAGTTTTCTAAGAGGTAAACTAAGAAGGTGAGAGAGAGGGTCTTAATAAGAGAGATCAGTGATCCATTCACTATATTCCTAAACCCATTTGAATTCTAACAGTGACAGAATCTCAGTTTCTGGGTGTATATTAGCAGTGCTTTCTCACACTTCAGTTCATTCACTCAGGCGTGCCTGATTCTTCGTGACCTCAGGACTGTTGTAGCACACAAGGCTTCCCTCTCCATCACCAACTCCTGGAGCTTGCTCAAACTCATGTCCATCAAGTCAGTGATGCCATCCAACCATCTCATCCTCTGTCATCCCCTTCTCCTCCTGCCCTCAATCTTTCCCAGCATCAGGGTCTTTTCTAAGGAGTCGGTTCTTCGCATCAGGTGGCCAAAGTATTGGAGTATCACCTTCAGCATCAGTCCTTCCAATGAATATTCAGAAATGATTTCCTTTAAGATTGACTGATTTGATCTCGTTGCTGTCCAAGGGACTCTCAAAAATCTTCTCCAACACCACAGTTCAAAAGCATCAATTCTTTGGCGCTCAGCTTTCTTTATAGTCCAGCTCTCACATCCATATGTGACTACTGGAATAACCACAGCTTTGACTAGACAGGCCCTTGTCAGCAAAGTAATGTCTTTGCTTTTTTAATATGCGAAGTATTTTCTTTAA
>SJYQ01003204.1:240949-285864 GCA_006410935.1 Redunca redunca
AATGTTCCCTTGGTATCTCTAATTTTCTTGAAGAGATCTCTAGTCTTTCCCATTCTGTTGTTTTCCTCTATTTCTTTGCATTGATCGCTGAGGAAGGCTTTCTTATCTCTTCTGGCTATTCTTTGGAACTCTGCTTTCAGATGCTTATATCTTTCCTTTTCTCCTTTGCTTTTCGCTTCTCTTCTTTTCACAGCTATTTGTAAGGCCTCCGCAGACAGCCATTTTGCTTTTTTGCATTTCTTTTCCATGGGGATGGTCTTGATCCCTGTCTCCTGTACAATGTCACGAACCTCATTCCATAGTTCATCAGGCACTCTATCTATCAGATCTAGTCCCTTAAATCTATTTCTCACTTCCACTGTATAATCATAAGGGATTTGGTTGAGGTCATACCTGAATGGTCTAGCGGTTTTCCCTACTTTCTTCAATTTGAGTCTGAATTTGGCAATAAGGAGTTCATGATCTGAGCTATAGTCAGCTCCCAGTCTTGTTTTTGCTGACTGTATAGAGCTTCTCCATCTTTGGCTGCAGAGAATATAATCAATCTGATTTTTGTGTTGACCATCTGTTGATGTCCATGTGTAGATTCTTCTCTTGTGTTGTTGGAAGAGGGTGTTTGCTATGACCAGTGTGTTCTCTTGGCAAAACTCTATTAGCCTTTGCCCTGCTTCATTCCGTATTCCAAGGCCAAATTTGCTTGTTACCCCAGGTATTTCTTGACTTCCCACTTTTGGATTCCAGTCTCCTATAATGAAAAGGACATCTTTTGGGGGTGTTAGTTCTAAAAGGTCTTGTAGGTCTTCATGTTTCTGCTGTTGCTGCTGCTAAGTTGCTTCAGTCCTGTCCAACTCTGTGAAACCCCAGAGACGGCAGCCCACCAGCTCCCCCCTCCCTGGGATTCTCCAGGCAAGAACACTGGAGTGGGCTGCCATTTCCTTCTCCAATGCATGAAAGTGAAAAGGGAAAGTGAAGTCGCTCAGTCGTGTCTGACTCCTAGCAACCGCATGGACTGCAGCCTACCAGGCTCCTCTGTCCATGAGATTTTCCAAGCAAGAGTCCTGGAGTGGAGTGCCATTGCCTTCTCTGGTAGGTCTTCATAGAACCATTCAAATCAGCTTCTTCAGCATTACTGGTTGGGGCATAGGCTTCGATTAGTGATATTGAATGGGTTGCCTTGGAAACAAACAGAGATCATTCTGTCGTTTTTGAGACTGCATCCAAGTACTGCATTTTGGACTCTTTTGGTGACCATGATGGCTACTCCATTTCTTCTGAGGGATTCCTGCCCGCAGTAGTAGATATAATGGTCATCTGAGTTAAATTCACCCATTCCAGTCCATGTTAGTTCACTGATTCCTAGAATGTCAACATTCACTCTTGCCATCTCCTGTTTGACCACTTCTAATTTGCCTTGATTCATGGACCTGACATCCAGGTTCCTATGCAATATTGCTCTTTATAGCATCAGACCTTGCTTCTATCACCAGTCACATCCACAATTGAGTATTGTTTTTGCTTTGGCTCCATCCCTTCATTCTTTCTGGAGTTATTTCTCCACTGATCTCCAGTAGCTTATTGGGCACCTACCAACCTGGGGAGTTCCTCTTTTGGTATCCTATCATTTTGCCTTTTCGTACTGTTCATGAGGTTCTCAAGGCAAGAATACTGAAGCGGTTTGCCATTCCCTTCTCCAGTGGACCACATTCTGTCAGACCTTTCCACCATGACCCCCCATTTTGGGTTTCCCCACCTGCATGGCTTAGTCTCACTGAGTTAGACAACGCTGTGGCCCATGTGATCAGATTGACTAGTTTTCTGTGATTATGGTTTCAGTGTGTCTGCCCTCTGATGCCCTCTTGCAACACCTACCATCTTACTTGGGTTTCTCTTACCTTGGATGTGGGGTATCTCTTCATGGCTGCTCCAGCAAAGCACAGCCACTGGTCCTTACCTTGGACGAGGGGTATCTCCTCGTGGCCGCCCCTCCTGACCTTGAACGTGGAGTAGCTCCTCTCTTCCACACAGATAAGCAGACTTAGAAACAACTTTAAATAATCAAGCATTGGCACCTCAACTTCAGGAATGACCAAATGATCTGGTGGCCCCCTGTGATGCCAAACTTGACCTTCTCCTAGTTAGGATGGGAGGGATTGGCACGCTTTTGAGCATATTGGCACTTGTAACCCTTGGTTCAGTAGGTATAGAATATGCCTACAACGCAGGAGACCCAGGCTCGATTCCTGGGCCAGGAAGACCCCCTGGATAAGAGAATGGCTACCCACTCAGGTATTCTCTCCTGGAGAATTCCACGGACAGAGGAGCCTGGGAAGCTGCAGTCCAGGGGGTCGCAAAGTGTTGGATGCAACTAAGCAACTAACACAGCCATCTACACTATTATCAGACAAGGCAAGTTAGAGGTTCTGCTCAAAGGATATTCTAATTACTGAGACTGAGGAGCCAGGAGTCTGTTGACTTTTTATTTCTTCTCTCCTAGTGGTGTCTCCTAGTGGTAGTATTACAATTCTAAGTACTGAATTAAGACCTGATGTGTTTGAGTTCTAAATCAAACACTCAGCTACATGTATGTAAGGATTAAGTCAGAAAGAAAAAAAAATCATATCACAGGCTAAACTCTATGTCAGTTTAAATTATGCCAAGAGATTCTCAGCTTCAGATGCACATGGTAAGTTTTAAAGAACTTCATAAAAACACAAATACCCAACCCCCATCCAAGCCTACTAAAATGGGCAGACATTAAGTCTTTAAAAAAATAATAATAAGGTGAAAAGCCACTAGACATATAATTCCCAAGTATGGCCATAGTTAGGAGCCACTAAAGTAGCCAAAATTTCTAAGTGTACACACACCTCCCTGTCTCCCCATTTCATCAGTATTATCAAAATGTTGGAAATCAAATTGTCCCCTGTACTGTGTAACTACAACTTAGGCAGTGACTCATGATTAAAGCTTTTTCCAGTCCTAACAAATAAATAAATGAGCAAAGGTACACAGAATTTTATCATACTGCAGACTGCAATATATTTTATTATTATGTCATGTGAATTTCATGTCTTTGGGGTTCGATATTCTTGTCTAATTATTTGTGCAATCTTTTTACATCTAGACAGAATGAAAGCATCATTATTTTTGGTATCCTGGTCATGTCTCATAGCCGTGAGTAGAGCAGATGTTTGTAAGAACGAATAATGAGAATGATCTGTGGAGGGAAAATGAAGTGAAAAAAATGCTGCTAACTTTTCCCTTATGCAAGTGAAATGTAAAGACACCATAAGCATGTAAGTGATGCTTTATTAAACTCTGGGAATTGAAATCCTATTTTTTTTTTTTTTTTGCCTTGAAGGCTTAACTGTTTCTCTTTAGACTTGTGAGTGTACCTCTTGTAAAATGTAAAATCTGAAAACTTGAATATTTCACATGAAAGTATGAAACAAATAAATTACACAGTTAAATGAATCATTCAGAACTTTTCATCTCTCACTGGCCTTATAAATTTAATCTCCAGTTGGATGTTGAACTCATAAATTCTGCAAAACTTGACAATAAAACTATTTAGCCATTTATCAGCTACTCATTCATGACTTTCCTCCTCTTAAACTTTTGAGAATCAAATACTTAAAACTTAAAAAACCTACCAGATTGAAATTTGAATTTTAATTAAGTCTAAAGGTTCTGAATGTTTTATCTTCCAAAAAATATTCTTTTAGAATTAATAAAGCATATAAAGCATGTTTCTGTGTTGAATGATTGTTTCAAATATGAAAAAGTGTAACTGTATGTATAAGTTGGTTAATGGGCTTCCCTTTCTGATGGTAAAAAATCTGTCTATGATGCAGGAGACATAGGTCCAATCCCCGGGTTGGGAAGATCCCCTGGAGAAGGGAATGGCAACCCACTCCAGTATTTTTGCCTGGAGAACTCCATGGAGAGAGGAGCCTGTGGGACTACAGTTCATGCTCCTAAACTAACTAACAAGTTGGTTTAATATTTAATAAATTCTACTACCACTTTAACAAAATGAAGATTACATCCAAATTTCTGGTCAATGTGTTACCAAACCCAGGTCCAACTGCTTGTTGCTTAAAGGCCATTAAACAGGCCAAGCTGGTGGTAAGGAAATTTTGCTTTATTTTGGATGCTAGCAAATGAGGGTGAGGGAAGAGGGCAGACACCAGTTCAAAGGCCAACTCTTCCCTACTGACAGTTAGTGGATAAGAGCATTTATAGACAGGGGGTGGGGAGCTACATGCAGAAACAACACAGTCAGCTCTTACAAGCATCTTGAAGTTGGTCATCAGTGGTCAGACCAGTGTCATCTTGATTGTTTCAAGTGCAGTTAGTCTTCAGATCCAGGATTGGTTTGTTCCCAATTGAAGCCAATTCTTGGAATTATGGCAATTTATGCCATGGCTACAGTCTGTTCATCATGTTGTCAACTTCTTCCACCTGGTGGGATTTTCCGTATCTATAAAACAGCTTATAGGATATGGCTCAGAACATTATCTATAACACTTCAGGGGGAACTAAATGTCCTTGACTATGCTTAATGACTGCATAATTGTTATTTGGTTTCCTTTGACTGTTTTCCTTTGTTTCTGCATGTTCTCATTTCTTTGATTAAATGTGCTTGCTTGCTAAGTTGCTTCAGCCATGTCCAACTCTTTTGGACCCCAGAGACTGTAGCCTGCCAGGCTCCTCTGTGCATGGGGATTCTCCAGACAGGAATACTGGAGTGGGTTCCCATGCTCTCCTCCAGGGGATCTGCCAACCCAGGGATTGAATCATTGTCTTTTATGTCTTCTGCTTTGGCAGGCAGGTTCTTTACCACTACTGCCACCTGGGGAAAACCTAATGAAACTTACTCTTTGGCAAAAGTTTTTCCTACAGACAAAAGGCAGGCTGAGGACATGGGGGTGGGGCAAGGACCACAGAGTTCTACACTGTTTCAAGCCTGCATTTTGCATTAGCCCCAAGAATTTCCTTCTAAATTTCCTTCTTCATCTAATTAACCCAGTGCCCATTGATGACACTTCTCAATTAGAATAGAACACCAGACATTTGGAAAAACCTGCCTTATATGGTCCAGATCAACTCACATAAATCACTTTGAATGAACTAAGCAAAGGGGGAGCAATCTTATTTTGGCAGACAACCATTATTTTTTACTATGTAACCATGCAAAATAATCAATGACTTTAATATTTCACATCTTGATCAGTGCTATATTTTGATTTTTCTGTTTGTTTGTTTCTTTGACACTTCGTAGGCATAAAAAATTCTCACAGAAAACATGTTAAAAAATATTCATTTCAGAGGCAAGAGTATACAATGGAGAAAAGACAATCTCTTTAACAAGGGATTCTGGGAAAACTGGTCAACCACTTTTAACAGAATGAAACTAGAACACTTTCTAACACCACACACAAAAATAAACTCAAAAAGGATTAAAGATCTACATGTAAGACCAGAAACTATAAAACTCCTAGAGGAAAACATAGGCAAAATACCCTCTGACACAAATCACATCATCTATGACCCACCTCCCAGAGTAATGGAAATAAAAGCAAAATAAAAGCAAAAATAAGCAAATGGAACCTAATTAAACTTAAAAGTTTTTGTACAATGAAGGAAACTATAAGCAAGGTGAAAAGACAGCAAATGAAGAAACTGACAAATAATTAATCTCAAAAATATATAAGCAGCTCATACAGTTCAATACCAGAAAAATGAACGAGTCAAAAAATGGGCCAAAGAACTAAACAGACATTTCTCCAAAGAAGACATACAGATGACTAACAAATACATGAAAAGATGTTCAACATCACTCATTGTCAGAGAAATGCAAATCAAAACCATTATGAGGTACCATCTCACACCAGTCAGAATGGTGGCTATCCAAAAGTCTACCAACAATAAATGCTGGAGAGGATGTGGAGAAAAGGAAACCCTCTTATACTGTTGGTGGTAATGCAAACTAGTACAGCCACTATGGAGAACAGTGTGGAGATTCCTTTAAAACATGGAAATGGAACTGCCTGATGACCCAGCAATCCCACTGCTGGGCATACACACCAAGGAAACCGGAATTGAAAGAGACACATGTACCCCAATGTTCATCACAGCACTGTTTACTATAGCTAGGACACGGAAGCAACTTAGATGTTCATCAGGAGACAAATGGATAAGAAAGCTGTGGTACATACACACAATGGAGTATTACTCAGCTATTAAAAAGAATGCATTTGAATCAGTTCTAATGAGGTGTATGAAACTGGAGCCTCTTATACAGAGTGAAGAAAGTCAGAAAGAAAAACACCAATACAGTATATTAATGGATATATATGGAATTTAGAAAGATGGTAACAGTGACCCTATATACAAGACAGCAAAAGAGACACAGAGATAAAGAACAGACTTTGGACTCTGTGGGAGTAGGCAAGGGTGGGATGCTTTGAAAGAATACCATTGAAACATGTTTATTACCAGACCACCTGAGAAATCTGTATGCAGGTCAAGAATCAACAGTTATACCATTGCAACGAAAAGAATAAAATACTTAAGAAAGTATCTACCTAAAGAAACTAAAGACCTATATATAGAAAACTATAAAACACTGATGAAAGAAATCAAAGAGAACACTAATAGATGGAGAAATATACCGTGTTCATGGATCAGAAGAATCAAGATATTGAAAATGAGTACACTACCCAAAGCAATCTATAGATTCAGTGCAATCCCTATCAAACTAGCAACGGTATTTTTCACAGAGCTAGAACAAATAATTTCACAATTTGTATGGAAATACAAAAAACCTCGAATAGCCAAAGCAATCTTGAGAAAGAAGAATGGAACTGGAGGAATCAACCTGCCTGACTTCAGGCTCTACTACGAAGCCACAGTCATCAAGACAGTATGGTACTGGCACAAAGACAGAGATATAGATCAATGCAACAAAATAGAAAGCCCAGAGACAAACCCACACACCTATGGACACCTTGTCTTTGACAAAGGAGGCAAGAATATACAATGGAGAAAAGACAATCTCTTTAACAAGTGGTGCTGGGAAAACTGGTCAACCACTTGTAAAAGAATGCAACTAGAACACTTTCTAACACCACACACAAAAATAAACTCAAAATGGATTAAAGATCTAAATTAAGACCAGAAACTATAAAACTCCTGGAGGAGGACATAGGCAAAACACTCTCCATCATACATCACAGCAGGATCTTCTATGACCCACCTCCCAGAATACTGGAATAAAAGCAAACATAAACATATGGGACCTAATTAAATTTAAAAGCTTCTGCACAACAAAGGAAACTATAAGAAGGTGAAAAGACAGCCTTCAGAATGGGAGAAAATAATAGCAAATGAAGCAACTGGCAAACAACTAATCTCAAAAATATATAAGCAACTCCTACAGCTCAATTCCAGAAAAATAAATGACCCAATCAAAAACTGGGCCAAAGAACTAAACAGACATTTCTCCAAAGAAGACATACAAATGGCTAACAAACACATGAAAAGATGCTCAACATCACTCATTATCAAAGAAATGCAAATCAAAACCACAATGAGGTACCATTTCACACCAGTCAGAATGGCTGCTATCCAAAAGTATACAAGCAATAACTGCTGGAGAGGGTGTGGAGAAAAAGGAACCCTCTTACACTGTTGGTGGGAATGCAAACTAGTACAGCCACTATGGAGAACAGCCACTGTGGAGATGCCTTAAAAAACTGGAAATAGAACTGCCTTATGGCCCAGCAATCCCACTGCTGGGCATACACACCGAGGAAACCAGAATGGAAAGAGACACATGTACCCCAATGTTCATCGCAGCACTGTTTATAATAGCCAGGACATGGAAGCAACCTAGATGTTCATCAGCAGATGAATGGATAAGAAAGCTGTGGTACATATACACAACGGAATATTACTCAGTTATTAAAAAGAATGCATTTGAATCCATTCTGATGAGGTGGATGAAACTGGAGCTGATTATACAGAGTGAAGTAAGCCAGAAAGAAAAACACCAATACAGTATACTAATGCATATATATGGAATTTAGAAAGATGGTAACGATAACCCTGTATGCGAGACAGCAAAAGAGACACAGATGTATAGAACAGTCTTTTGGACTCTGTGGGAGAGGGAGAGGGTGGGATGATTTGGGAGAATGGCATTGAAACATGTATAATATCATATATGAAACGAATCACCAGTCCAGGTTCGATGCATGCTACAGGATGCTTGGGGCTGGTGCACTGGGATGACCCAGAGGGATGGTTTGGGGAGGGAGGTGGGAGGGGTGTTCAGGATGGGGAACATGTGTACATCAATGGCGGATTCATGTTGATGTATGGCAAAACCAATGCAATATTGTAATTAGCCTCCAATTAAAATAAATAAATGTATATTTTTTTAAAAAAGCATAAATTAGAACCTGACGTGGAACAAAGGACTGGTTCCAAATTAGGAAAGGAGTACATCAGGGCTGTATATTGTCACCCTGCATATTTCACTTATATGCAGAATACATCATACGAAATGCCAGGCTGGATGAAGCACAAGCTGGAATCAAGATTGCTGGGAGAAATATCAATAACCTCAGATATGCAGATGACACCACTGTTATGGCAGAAAGTAAAGAGGAACTAAAGAACCTCTTGATGAAAGTGAAAAAGCTCACTTAAAACTCAACATTCAAAAAACTAAGATCATGGCATCTGGTCCCATCACTTCATGGGAAATAGATGGGGAAACAGTGGAAACAGTGTCAGACTTTATTTTGGGTGGCTCCAAGAAAATATGGACACCATCACTGCAGATGGTGACTGAAGCCATGAAATTAATACGCTTGCTCCTTGGAAGAAAAGCGATGGCAAACCTAGACAGCATATTAAAAAACAGAGACATATTTGGCCAACAAATATCCATCTAGTAAAAGCTATGGTTTTTGCAGTAGTCATGTATGGATGTGAGAGTTGGACCATAGAGAAAGCTGAGCACCAAAGAATTGATGCTCTTGAACTGTGGTATTGGAGAAGACTCTTGAGAGTCCCTTGGACTGCAAGGAGATCAAACCAGTCCATCCTAAAGGAAATCAGTCCTGAATATTCATTGGAAGGACTGATGCTGAAGCTGAAGCTCCAATACTTTGGCCACCTTATGGGAAGAACTGACTCCTTGGAAAAGACCCTGATGCTGGAAAAGATTGAAGGCAGAAGGAATAGGGAACAACAGAGGATGAGATGATTGGATGGCATCACTCATTCTATGGACATGAGTTTGAGCAAGTTCTGGGAGTTGGTGATGGACAGGGAAGCCTGGTGTGCTGCAGTCCACGGGGTGGCAAAGAGTTGGACACCAATGAGTGGCTGAACTGAACTGAACTTAACTATATTCATAAATAATTTAAGGTAGCTTTTAAAAATACATAGAATAGAATTTTTTTAAAAAAAGGTCTGGAAAAGAGATAATAACATCAAGATGGTATGTTAGAATAAAAACTCTATTGCTTAGAGATAGACCAGGAACTAGCTCTGAACTTACCAGCAGCCAAAACAAGGAGAAAAAGTATAAGTTATGTGACCCCCTTCCCAGTATGTTATGTGACCCCATAAAATAAAAACACATTAGTTGAGTCACATATTATGTGACATAACAGAGGTGTTAGCAAGCCTAATATGGCAATTATATTGCAATATGAATGTATCAAGTCAATACATTGTACATCTTAAACTTACACAGTATTGTTCTTTAGTCACTAAGTCATGTCCAAATCTTTGTGACCCCATGGATCATAGCCTGTGAGGCTCCTCTGTCCATGTGATTTCCCAGCCAAGAATACTGGAGTAGGTTGCCATTTCCTTCTCCTGGGGATCTCCCCAATACAGGGATCAAATATGCATCTTCTGCTTGGCAGATGAATTCTTTACCACTGAGCCACCTGAGAAGCAACTTACACAATATCTTAAGTCAAATACAGCTCAATTAAACAAACAAGCAAACAAACACCAACTGCTCAAAAAAAAAATTATTCCTAAAACTGTCCTGTGAGACAGTCTTGCCATAAGTCCTTATGTAAAAAACTATATGAAATGTAAACAACAGGATTCTCAACAACAATCCTGCAGTAAATGCAAAATAAGACACTCAGGACTTTCTAACAATGTCCCTCAAGGCAAGTCAACAAAAATGCAATGCAAAAACAAAACCCAGTTTATTAAGAGCACTTGGTAAGAGATAGGTATCAAAATGATGCAATACATGCAAATAGCCCTCTCTTGTCTACCAACTCATCAATTCATTTTGTAGGATCTAGAAAAGTAGTTGGACTGTATCCTTCAAGAAACACTTCATAAATTTGTGAGTGGTTGTGAATTGAAGATATTATTTTCTAACAAGTAAAGTGAAAGTCGATCAGTCCTGTTGGACTCTTTTCGACCCCATGGACTATATAGTTCATAGGATTCTCCAAGCCAGAATACTGGAGTGGGTAGCCATTCCCTTCTCCAGGGGATTTTCCCAATCTAGGGATCAAACTCAGGTCTCCAGCATTGCAGTTCTTTACGAGCTGAGCCACAAGGGAAACCCATGAATATTGGAATCGGTAGCCTATCTCTTCTACAGGGGATCTTCCTGATCCAAGAATTAAACTGGAGTCTCCTATATTGTAGGTGGATTCTTTACCAAATGAGCTATCAGGGAAGCCCTCTAACAAGTAAAAAGAAAAAAATTTTTTTCTAGCAAGTAAAAATATAAGTAAGTGATTCAAAGTTTCTCAACAGATCTTTATCTAGATTTCATTCAAAGTTCCTTTTATCTAAAGGTTCTCTGGAAGTAATTGATATTTTTACCAGAGCAAAACCTTCAGATGCACCCTGTTGCCACATTCAGCTCACTCCAGACATGTGAAATGACATGGTACTTGATCCTCACCTGTTCTCTTACCCATCCTTTACATTAAGAGCAAAGATGTGAGTGCATGCTCAGTTGTTTCAGTCATCGTCAATTCTTTGTAACCCTGTGGACTGTAGCCTGCCAGGCTCCTCTGTCCATGGGATTTCCCAGGCAAGAATACTGGAGTGGGTTCCCATTTCCTTCTCCAGGGGATCTTCCTGACCCAGGGATTGAACTCTCTGTTTCCTGCAGCTCCTGCATTACAGATGGATTCTTTATCTGCTGAGCCACCTGTGAAGCCTCCAAGAGGAAAGACAGATTATTTGAAACATTAACACACACACAAAAAAAACAAAGATCCAACTCCCCGCTTACCCTCATTTTTCATTTGGAATTAATTTAAAAATTAACAGAAAAGCAAAACCATAGATGCCACTGTTCTTACCTCTCCGGGCTATTTAGTGCCAAACCAGTCATGTGTAGCAGTTCACAAAGCTCTAGGACGAGATGGTAAGGGCACAGCTTGCTTTGCAAAGCACTAGAAAGTATTATCACAGCCTGGTGGTCCTTGGGCTGCCCAAAATTTGTCCTACCTACAAATAAGCACAAGTACAAGCCCTACTCATCAAACAGCTCCTACAATGGACCACTATCATTTGTTGGCTCTCCCTCAGGCCTGTCTAGATCCTGATTTGTCTCAGAACAAATGATTATGCCTAAGCTTACTAGGCAAGTACTACTTTCACAATAAGCCAAAGGTAGAAGGGAAATTTGATTGAGTCCGTTTTGGTAATCTACAAATTTTTTACTGAAACTTGCCTTTCTTCCAGCCCAAGGCACCTGGGCTCAACAACCTAAGCCTTACTTTGAAATGGGATGCTGGTTGATTCCAAAAAGTTATTATAAAATTACCACTTACTGCCCAGGAAGTAATCTGAAAGAGTTATACACTCAGGGTCATTCCAAAAGTGAATATTTCCAACTCATTAGTCCAGTGTTAGGAGTGCTTTCTCACTCAGTGTCTTGGAAGAAAATATAGATGCACTCAGCAGGAATTTTGAAGGAATTATTTATTCACAGAAGTGAGGCGAGGGTTAAGAGCATACAAGGAACTCTGAGAGCACTAAGGGATTAAAATAGCAGAAAATTATCTCCACCTTCAGGACCCAAAAGAGGGTAGAGAAGAAAACCAGTGTAACCAAAGACACATCAGAACTGCAGGACTTGTCATCTCAGAAGGAAATATCCATTGCTGGAATAGATAGAGCTGAAAGGAGAGAGGTGGTGACAAAGAAACATCGACACTGTGACCTCTTTCTCTGTGACTCTATTGTCTGCTGGGGAAAATGCCTGTTGCCATAACTTAACTAAAAGTCAAGGCCAGGGAGCTTACTAACACAGCCTAGAAGAGAACAAGTGAAAAAAATGGGCAGAGGGTGGAAAAGCTTAAAGACCTTGCAAATCAATATTATTTCTTATGCTTCCATGGAGAGATAAGGACTGCCTTGGAAGTCCTGTGGATGCAATTGGTGTAAGGTCAAAGGCACCCAGATAACCAACACTGTGTCTAAAATTCATAACTGTTCTTGGTCTCCTTCTCCCTCAGGGGGAGAAAACACCTTTACAGTATGAAACAGAATTTTTCACTGATGGTTCTGAAATTACTTGCTGATATCATAAACTGATTTCCAAAGGTAAACATTTTTATACCTCTCCTGGAATGGAAGAGCACTAGAGAATACTAGAAATGTGAGGGTAGCCAGCAATGCATCCCTCAATTCCATGCTACTGAAAAAGGGAGAAAATTTATTTAATCCAGCTGTACCTTGATCCTTATTATAGACTCGAGTTTCAATTCCTTTTAATGAATGATGCACAGAGAACTTCATTTAATTATTTGGGAGGATAAAGGAGTGAAAACAAGGGAGAAAAGCTTGATGGAAGGATGTTAGCAAAGATTCTTCACCTACATACCACCATTTTAACATCCGAGATTTAATTTGCACATATTCAACAAGGAAACATGTTTCAGAAAGTAATTTAAATTTAAGCTAAACAGCTGGTTGGCAACAAAATCTATCCTCCAACCTTTTTTTTTTTAATGTTAAATATAAGCTTGGAAGAACAGTTCCTAAAACATCCCACAGCATACACTGTTAATGAAAATTATATGTTGCAGTGGATGTGGTGATATATACTCACCCAATATTGCTCCATACAAAGAAAAAGGAAACTAAGGTCAACAGTAATAATTTAAAAACATTAAAACATAAGAATTAGTCCAGAAACCTATGAATACCCAGGCTAAAATTTGGACAGTAAGCCAGAGTATTCCTTTTACCAGCAGATAAGAATACCCTAGAAATCTATATACGAAGCCCCTAACTGTGAGAGGTCATGACTAGGAAAACAAAAATTACGATTATATGAGGTATGAATTGCCTTGAGATGTGTAAGGTATGTGTTATATTACAATTCCTTAAATGTTTCAAGTGAATTAGAAAAAGATCAATTCCCTACTCACTCAGATTAGCAGGAAGACATATCAGTCATTTGGGGCTTTCTGCATCCTGTTAAGATTGCTAGAATATTTTGATAGATGGATAAAAAACCGGCCTTCCAGCCTGCTAGCGTTTTGAGCTGAAAAGCACCTCGGTCTGTGGCTGCCACAATCGCCGTTCGTCCTTTGGGGAAACATGCTACTGCGAAGCATTAGTTTCTCACCGCTTTGTCCAAGCTGTCGTGCCCTCTGTGGCCCAGGCCAACAAGCTCCATTTGTAGATGGCAGCTTCACTCACCGTCAGGCCAAGACTGGCCACAGGGAGGCTTTGCCTGCCCCTAAGGGCACGGCTCAGAATTCACAGCAGTCCCCTCAGATTTCTGACCCTCGGAGTTACTGCGTCTAAATGGGTTCAGGACTTTCTACCTCCCAAAGGAACTATGATCCTTTCCTCATCTTACTCCTGGGGATAAACCCAGGCAGCCTTTTTTTTCCCTCCTTTTGATACTATAAACTTAGATTGATTTGTTCTCCTCCCTTTTTGTAAAAATTCCCTGGTGGCTCAGATGGTAAAGAGTCTGCCTGCAGTGTGGTTCAATCGCTGGGTTAGGATGATCCCCTGGAGAAGGAAATGGCAATCCACTCCAGTATTCTTGCCTGGAAAATCCCATGGACGGAGGAGCCTGGCAGGCTACAGTCCATGGAGTAACAAAGAGTCAAACATGACTGAGCAAACTCACTTTCTTTCTTTCTTCTTTTTTGAAAAATTAGGCCTAGTGAATTTAATTGCCTTAAACACACATGACACGAGTCTTCTTAATGGCTTTTATTTCCCCAGAAGGGTCTGCCCTAGCCGGCTTGCCACCATCACTGAAGTGGAGGAGCTCTGTGAGTAAGGAAAAGTCAAGCGTTAGAAGTCCAAAGATTCCTGGGGGAGAAAAATGTAATCTTCCTTCCTCCCTGATGAGACTGCTCAAGAGAAAATGAAGCACATAATTTTTCTGGTCACCCTGCTCTATAAATTAGATCTATTTGTTCATTCACTTATTCAAAAGTATTTACTGAGCTCCAGCAGCAACTATGCTTTAAGCAGTGTGAAACGCAGGTGGAATAGTGAGAAAATAAAATTTGTTCCTGCTATTATGGAGTCTATAGGTTCATGTTACGATCATACAAACTGATAGAATCCTTCCTGGAGAAACAGAAACACTGCAAGACACCAGCCCCGTGTTGGAAGCCCAAGTAGGATCCGTACATAAAACCACATGTACTAAAAATCTAAAGTTTGTACAGTAGATCCCACACACAATTCTCAGAGTGCCTGAACAATTGCCGGATTTGAGGGAACCAGAAATGATTTCAGGAGGGATAGACATTCGAGTCAGAATCTGAGGAGCGTGAAGAACCTTGAAAAATGAAAATAAAAAAAGGAGGGGGAAAGAGAAGAGGAAACTCTCAAACTCCATAAAAAGTGAGAAAGTGCCTGAAAATTCAAAATATTCAAAGAAATTTTAAGGGGAACAGAAAGCATTTACTTGAATTTTGTTGTTAAAGGAATGTTTGAAATACACAAACTCAAATTTTATCTACCATTTCACTCTTTAGGAGCTGCTCTTAGCTATGTTTTCAACCAGGAAGTGTTAGAGGAACCCACAATCCACAAAACTATCCCTAAATTTTTCCTTTATCAAGGAAAATTATGCTTCCCTCTGCTTCTCCTCATCTGGAAAAATTAGGTAGAAAAACTCCTCCACCTTTCCAAAAACAAATCTTTCCTACAATTCTAGTGGAAGAGTAAATTGGCTTGATCTTTATGAAAGATAATTTGGCAGTTAGCATCGAATGTTTAAAAATGGTCAAACCATCTGGACTGATAAATCTACTTTTAAGAATTTATCTTGAGAAATAGTAAAGATGTGCACAAAGATTTTGGAGCAGGATATTTATTGTAATGGTATTTGCAAAAATAAAATAAGTTTAAGGCAATTTAAATATCAAAAGTCACAGATAAGGCTAAATATATTATAGTCATATGAAAGAGTGATCTTGAAATATTTAGGAATATAATAAAATGCTCACAAGGTAAAAAAAATCAGGTTATAAATTATGATCTTAAGTATATAAAATATTATGTATATCTAATATATACAAATGGAAAGAAAAAATATCAAAAATAATGAGAAGTTACTTACTGCTGGTAGCATTATGAGTGAAATGTTTTTCCTCCTTGTACTTTCTTGTATTATTTCAAATTTTCTATAATACATATTTATTGGGAAAGACAGTCTTGTGTATATAATCTTTTGACCGCCATTTAGATGCCAAGAATGAAAGCAGGCCTTGGACCTGGGGCACCTCCTTGCCAAGACACAGTGTCCTCTTGGGCTGTGCTGGGCTTAGTGGCTTGTGTGAGAGTATCTTTCCCTGTTTCAGACTCAATCTATACTCCTTTGTTTAGCATAAGCTTGTGTATCATATGGCACCTGGCAAACTGCACCACAATATCTATTCTTTGGGGAGAAAGCACGGTCCGTCATTCTGCTGCACAAGGGGGATATGAGCAAATCAACTGCCTTGCATCAGTCATACTGGTAAATATCAGTATGGTCTAAGTAAATATCAATGGTCTAAATACATCAAGGGGCTTCCCTGGTGGTTCAGTCAGTAAAGAATCTANGGAAAAGACTCTGATGCTGGGAGGGATTGGGGGCAGGAGGAGAAGGGGACGACAGAGGATGAGATGGCTGGATGGCATCACCAACTCGATGGACGCGAGTCTGAGTGAACTCCGGGAGTTGGTGATGGACAGGGAGGCCTGGCATGCTGCGATTCATGGCGTCGCAAATAGCTGGACATGACTGAAAGACAAGAGACACAAGAGATATGGGTTTGATCTCTGGGTTGGGAAGATTTCCCTGGAGAAGGGTGACAACCTGTTCCAGTGTTCTTGTCTGAAAAATCTCAATGGACAGAGGAGCCTGGTGCGCTACAGTCCAAGGGGTGGCAAAGGTTGGACACAGCTGAGCACAGGGACAGGGACAGCCGAAGCCATCTATCCAGAATGGAGACACAGCACTTTTGGTCACAGCAGCTAAGTGTATAACTCAGTACATAATCTTGACCATGAAAACTGAGGGCCAAGTTACAGATAAACATCAAAGAATCAATAGCTAATTTCATGGCCCATGTAACCAAAGCATGGTGTATGAAATGAGGGACAATTAAAGATGTGTCATGATTTAGTTCAGAAACACAAAACATACAAATGTGTCCTTTCACATGGTGTTCAGCAAGGGCTTCACAGGCAGCCAAACTGGATTAATGGTCCACATTAACAACAGAAGCCTGAACGACATAGCTAATCAGAAAAACTGTAGGTTTTATTCCTTCTTATCCTGTGGGAAGGGCCACTGTTTCTCTTCAAGCTTCATCTCACTGTTTCTTTAGGGTGGTTTTGCATTACATCAATTTTCCAGTTTGAAAAAGGACTCACACCTGTCACTCGGCTTCAGTAAGTTGCTGAGGATTCCCTGAATGGTCTCACAGCCACCATTCTGACAAGCCCTGTATCTAACCCAGTAAATGTAGGTCAGTAATTTTGTCACTACTCTCTTGGCCAAGGGTTTCTTCCTTTAATCCCTGGTGTCGTGCTGTGTCAGCTGCTCAGCTGTGTCCAGCTCTTTGCAACCCCAAGGACTCCTCTGGGGAGGAGGCACCTCTGCCCATGGGATTCCCCAGGCAAGAATACTGGAGTGGGCTGCCATGCCCTCCTCTGGGGAATCTTCCCAACCCACAGATCGCACCCAGGTCTCTCTATTGCAGGCAGATTCTTCACCATTTGAGTCACCAGGGATTGCTAATCCCTGTTGCATAGAATAAAATTAAGGCACACATCTCTCTACTGTTCAAGAGGCCAGAATAATTTCCTGACATGCAGATGATGGATTCATAATGAAATTTATGAATTCTTCTTCCTAGCTTACCATACATCTTATAACTTTACTCTTTCAAATGCACAAACAAGGTCTAACTATACCAACCACTTTACCTTTCCCTTCATAAATCATTAATCTCTGCATCCAAGTGACTCCTCATATCCACTGAATCCAATCCTATCAGCTTAAAAAGCCATGCTCATTTCACTTCATGGAGAAGGTAGAATGAGTTGATTCCCTGGGTCCCTTTAGATTCTGTCTGTACTGATCTTCTGATGCAAATTGTGTCACCTACATCACTTAACATTGTGTTATTTATTTCATTTCATTCCGTCTAATTGTTTCTTGTGTGTACTCTTGTCTCCACAACTAAAATACTATGGAAATAAATTTTTAATGGGTTATAACTACATATACAATACATCCCACATGGCAAAAGATATTTACTTTGGAGTCTCAAAAGCTATAACAAACATAATACAAATTTTCTATAAAGTATTTCCTACCACTAATTAAATTTATTTTTTATATCATATAAGTTATGAAAATTCATGACAGAAAAATTTTAATCATCCTCAGTCCTACCACAGAAAGATAAACATTGTTAGCATGTAGATATACATCCAAGACTTTTTGTTATTCATATGCATAAATATTTATTCATGCACAATATTTTGTAACTTGCTTTTCTCATTAACAACAGATTGCTAATATCATTCAAAACCAATACATATGTGCTTATGCATTTTTTTCCAATCACTTCATAGTATTTCATTGTATGGATTACCCTAATGAATTCACTCAAACCCATATTATTGAACATTTAACCTCTTTCCAGTTCATCTGCAATATCAACAATGCTATAAGAACCATCTCTATAAAGGCATGCTTCATCAGTGGTCTGATTATTTCCACAGAAGATTTTACTAAAAATGGAATTAATGAAACAAAAATAACACACACTGAAAGGTTTGTGATGTATAGCACCAATTTTGCTTCAGAAAAATGTGTGCCAATTGACATTTTATTAACTGTGCATATGAATGTTCATTGTCACCACATTTTCACTAATAATGAATGTTATTCTTTTAAAAAAACCAATACAGTATTGTAAAGCAAAATAAAGTAAAAATAAAAATTTAAAAAAAAAACACCTCATTAGTCTTTTATGTAATGATTTGGTTCAGTAGTATGCATTTCTCAAAGTCATTATTAGGATTAAGATTTTACTTCTAGTCACTACCCACTTCCCACCCATGCCTTCATCTTGAACTTGGAAGGATATTTTTTAGAGATTTTATTCCAGATCCCCTTCCCTCCATCTCCACTGCAGCCTCACTGTTCCAAGCCACCATCTCCTAAGCCCTTGGGACAATTCTGTAAAAAGCCTCCTAAGGAACCTTGCTTTATATTCCTACCTACCTATGTGGCCCATCCACTGGAGAGCTGCCACAGAAATCCTTCTATAATACATGGCACATACCAGTCATAGCACTGTACTTCCTGCCTCAAACCTTCCAAGACTCCCCAGATCAACAACCAAAAAAGCTAGATGCCCTTTCCAGCGCCTATAATTCTTCCTTGTTGACCCTGGACCTATGATTCAGGAGCGAATCCAAACTTTAAGGAACAAAGTTTATGCAATCTGATGGGTCCAATTCAAGAAAAATAACATAAAATTCAGTTCGAGGTCTTACAAGAACTGATGCAAATGTGGGGCCCTGAAGCTTAAGTTTACTACCTTAGCAGTAAAGTTGCGTCTACTTTGACTTCACGTCTTGTAACTCTCTCCTTCACTCCTCTTCAGCCACGCTGGACCATTTTGGCTCTTCTTAGCACTTGCATTTGCTACTGCATCTGCCTGAAAGGCTGTTCCTCTGAATCTTCTTGTGGCCAATTCCTTCCTATTATTCAGATCTCAGCACTACCATCATGTCTTCAGGGAGGTCTTCCTGACTCACAATAAAATAAAGCTTCATAAAACCACTGTTAGCGCTCCCCCCAGGAATCCTCCTTACTATAATATTCTATTTTGCTTTTTGTAGTACTGAAAGTATCTTGTTTGTTTATTCATTGACTTCTGGAATATGTCTCCCCTCACTAGAATTCATGAGAGCAAAGATTGTGTTAAAACTATTGCCTCTGTGATCTTTGAAGCTGAGTGTGTATGCTCAGTATTGTCCAATTCTGCAACCTCACGGACTGGAGCTCACCAGGCTCCTCTGTCCATGGAATTCTCCAAACAAGAATACTTGAGTGGGTTGGCATTTCCTACTTCAGGGGATCTTCCCAACCCAAAGATCAAACCTGTGTCTCTTGCACCTCCTGCCCTGCAGGCAGATTATTTACCCCTGGACCACCTAGGAAGCTTTAATGTTTCAAAAATATGAGACACATTATATACACTCAATAAATATTTGTAAAATAAGTGAGTAAAAGAGTGGATGGATGGAAGAATTAACTACATTCTAGGCATGTAGAAACCTCCCTCAGATCTGGTACTATTTTTATTACATCTTGCAGAAATTTCTTAAAATATCTAGTTCATGGATGTCAGTTTTACCACTTCATCCCCACTGATATAATCTATGTAGGTATTTTTTTCTTTTTCTATGTCCCGTTGATTTTAAGAATTCAGGAAAAATGAGAATTAAATGTAGGGATGAAAATGACTATCATTAACTAGAAAATTCTTATACAGTTTTAAAGTTTTCCATTTTTCACTTTAACAAACTACATTGCAGCTTTGATGGGAAAACTCAATCTATAACAAAATTTAATAGTAAATTTATTAGAACTAGAGATCTCTTCAAGAAAATTAGAGATACCAAGGGAAAATTTCATCCAAAGATGGGCTTGATAAAGGACAGAAGTGGTATGGACCTAACAGAAGCAGAAGATATTAAGAAGAGGAGGCAAGAATACACAGAAGAACTGTACAAAAAAGAGCTTCATGACCAAGATAATCACGATGGTATGATCACTCACCTAGAGCCAGACATCCTGGAATGTGAAGTCAAGTGGGCCTTAGAAAGCATCACTATGAACAACGCTAGTGGAGGTGATGGAATTCCAGTTGAGCTATTTCAAATCTTGAAAGATGATGCTGTGAAAGTGCTGCACTCAATATGTCAGCAAATTTGGAAAACTCAGCAGTGGCCACAGGATTGGAAAAGGTCAGTTTTCATTCCAATCCCAAAGATAGGCAATGCCAAAGAAAGCTCAAACTACTGCACAATTGCACTCATCTCACATGCTAGTAAAGTAATGCTCAAAATTCTCAAAGCCAGGCTTTAGCATTACGTGAACCATGAACTTCCAGATGTTCAAGCTGGTTTTAGAAAAGGCAGAGGAAGCAGAGATCAAATTGCCAACATCTGCTGGATCATGGAAAAAGCAAGAGAGTTCCAGAAAAACATCTATTTATGCTTTATTGACTAAGCCAAAGCCTTTGACTATGTGGATCACAATTAACTGTGGAAAATTCTGAAAGAGATGGGAATACCATAGCACCTGACCTGCCTCTTGAGAAACCTCTATGCAGGACAGGAAGCAACAGTTAGAACTGGACATGAAAAACAGATTGGTTCCAAATAGGAAAAGGAGTATGTCAAGGCTGTATATTGTCACCCTGCTTATTTAATTCATATGCAGAGTACATCATGAGAAATGCTGGACTGGAAGATTCACAAGCTGGAATCAAGATTGCTGGGAGAAATATCAATAACCTCAGATATGCAGTGACACCACCCTTATGGCAGAAAGTGAAGAGGAACTAAAGAGCCTCTTGATGAAAGTGAAAGAGGAGAGTGAAAAAATTGGCTTAAAGCTCAACATTCATAAAACAAAGATCATGGTATCTGGTCCCATCACTTCATGGGAAATAGATGGGGAAACAGTGGAAACATTGTCAGATTTTATTTTTGGGGGCTCCAAAATCACCACAGATGGTGATTGCAGCCATGAAATTAAAAGACGCTTACTATTTGGAAGGAAAGTTATGGACCAACCTAGACAGCATATTAAAAACCAGAGACATTACTTTGCCAACAAAGGTCTATCTAGCCAAGGCTATGGTTTTTCCAGTAGTCATGTATGGATGTGAGAGTTGGACTGTGAAGAAAGCTAAGCACTGAAGAACTGATGCTTTTGAACTGTGGTGTGGGAGAAGACTCTTGAGAGTCCATTGGACTGCAAGGAGATCCAACCAGTCCATCCTAAAGGAGATCAGTCCTGGGTGTTCATTGGAAGGACTGATGCTAAAGCTGAAACTCCAGTACTTTGGCCACCTCATGCGAAGAGTTGACTCATTGGAAAAGACTCTGATGCTGGGAGGGATTGGGGGCAGGAGGAGAAGGGGATGACGGAGGATGAGATGGCTGGATGGCACCAGCAACTCGATGGACATGAGTTTGAGTGAACTCTGAGAGTTGGTGATGGACAGGGAGGCCTGGCATGCTGCAATTATGGGGTCACAAAGAGTCGGACACGACTAAGCGACTGAACTGAACTGAACTGAACTGCCCACTTCAACATGTTACTTCAGTAAATGGTATGGGGAGTTCTGGTCACAACTCATTTCCTCACCATCCAACTATGTAAATAGCTTGAAAATACTACTGTGGGGTCACTTCATCCCCTGATTTTCCTTGTTTTCCTACATTTCAGTGTTTTGCCCACCATTCACTAGGTGGTGAATTCCTAAGAATGTCTCCTTTATGTTGGGATATTGACAGCCCTTTATACTATTGTCAGCCATCTCTCTCTGTGGCTAGGCTACCCTTTATCCTTATGGGTACTCCAGAATTTACCTCATTCTACAGCCTAGATAAAAAGTGTTTAATAGCAGGAAATGTGTATGAAAACTGTGGGCCTCTTTAGAGTATCCATAGTATTGGAAACCTGGCAGAAGCTCTGTAAAAATATTGAAAACAAATCCTTGCTCCAGTTTGTAGACCCTAAATTTCAGGAAACTTTTGATTGACAAATAGTTAATAAGAAGAAAGGCTTTGTAACTTTTCTCTGTGCCTTCATTTTCAAAGGTTTGCAGAAGTTGTTGGAACATATTTAAATATAACTTATTCTGAATAATCAGTATTTCTACAAAGTTTACACTACAGCCCTGCTTGAATTAAAATTAATTACCTCAACTGTACAAACAAGGTGTTATGTCATAATGTTAACGGTTTCCTAGTTAAAGCATGAAAATTTAGCTCCTGGCCAAAATAAGACAGTAGAAGCAACTATGAGATGAAAATGACAGTGGATTCCTCCTGTAGGTTAAATACACTGAAAATCTCAACACCATTATCCAAGGTTAACATCACAGTTATTAGGCATCAATGCTCTTTCCATTTCTCACTTAAATCTGTACTGTGACTGATGGCACTCTGTGATAAATGCATTCATTATTCAATAGCTGAAAGAGGAGTCATAACTTAGAACCTGAAGAGGAAAAACATGGAAAGGCCATATTGCTTGAGCTGTCCCATTTTAGCATGGCTACATTAGTAGAATTTATAGGATTAATTTGGGATTAACTTTCCTCGAATGCCATGATTAATGCTAAATGTGAACGTCAAGTTACCACAAGTGAATTTAATTCTACATCAATAAAGAGGTATGCTTTAATTCAAATTATGATCTGAGATAATTCAGTGTTAACTATTAAATAGATGGTGACCTTATTCTCCTTGGATTTTTCATTTAACTGAGGAGACAGGAGAAGCTGAGAGAAGACAGAGCAGGCTTTTTTTGCACACTAGCACTGCTAGCCTTTTTTCTTTCTAAGGACTTAAAAGGTCTGCCTCTTAATTCTCTCCATCGTTAGATATGCTTCTTTCTTGGGGGCTTCAATGCTCTGTGGACAGAGAACTAGACTCTCCAATCAGCCATGTAAACGTAGGATAATCACTTAAATTGTCTGTACCTGTTTTGAATCTGTAGAAAGGCAGATCTATTTATTTATTTATTTGGAAACTCTTCCACTTATATAAGACTTATATAACATTCTAATGGTGAAAGCTCCTCGATCAACTTACAAGAATTACAAAAGGAAGATGGAGTCTATGGCATTTTTATTCTTAGACTCTTCCTCAATGCATGCACTACCTCTTTGGTAGCCATCAAAGTACTATTAATATTTTTTTTCTAAAACATGAGATCACATACCCATTCACCTAGATCAAAGCTACTCTACCCTCTTACTATATGCATGCCTGTGTGTTCAGTCACTTCAGTCATGTCCGACTCTTTGTGACCCTATGGATTGTATCCCACCAGGATCCTCAGGATCCTGGATTCTCCAGGCAAGAGTTCTGGAGTGGGTTGCCATGGCCTCATTCTGGGGATCTTCCTGACCCAGGGATCCAACCAGTGTCTCCTGTGTTGCAGGCAGATTCTTTACTGCTAAGCCACTGGGGAAGCCCAAGTTTTATATATATATGAAAGTGAAAGTGAAAGTGAAGGTCGCTCAGCCGTGTCTGACTCTTTGCAACCCCATGGACTATACAGTCCGTGGATTTCTCCAGGCCAGAATACTGGAGTGGGTAGCCTTTCCCTTCTCCAGAGGATCTTCCCGACCCAGAGATCAAACTCAGGTATCCTGCGTTGTAAGTGGATTCTTTACCAGCTGAGCCACAAGGGAAGCCCAAGAATACTGGAGTGGGTAGCCCATCCTTTTTCCAGTGGACCTTCCCAACCGCATTGCAGGTGGATTCTTTACCAACTGAGCTGTGAGGGAAGCCATATATATGTGTATATATATCAGTGCAGTTCAGTTCAGTCGCTCAGTCTTTTCTGACTCTTTGCGACCCCATGAATTGCAGCACGCCAGGAACCCTGTCCATCACCAACTCTCGGAGTTCACTCAAACTCATGTCCAGAGAGTCGCTGATGCCATCCAGCCATCTCATCCTCTGTCGTCCCCTTCTCCTCCTGCCCCCAATCCCTCCCAGCATCAGGGTCTTTTCCAATGAGATAAAACATTTATAAAAAATCAGTAATGGTGCTGTCAAACCCATTATTATCACACTAGATATTATCAAACTATGACTTGAGAGTAAGAGGTATAGTAAACCAAGTACTATGAAAATTTACACAAAAAAACTATCAAGCAAGGTTAAGAGCACATTTGAAATTCATACCAACTGAACATTCAAATATGATCAGATACCACTTCCAGCCTGAGAAAGTACTCTGATGCATTGATTCCTCAATTTTGGATCATGCCAAATGTAGTGGAGAAGTAAGAAAAAGAGAGAGACAGGCTAGGAGGAGCAGAACAAATGCTCTCACATGCTGTAGCTTAAAGGTCAGCACAAACTCAGAGGCAATGTTTGCCAAGCACTGCGGCAACCTCCAGTTCCACTCAACTATCTGGCCTTCTATCTGGCTCCCAGGTAACAGACGTGCTTCCGTTTTCATTGTTCACCGGGGGCATCCATCTAAATGTGTAACTCTGGAATGAAACCATACAGCTTCTTCCTTCCTCCCCAAGGCTGGATTATATCTCTACTTTTTCACACATTCTCCATTCACCTCCTATATCACAGAGTATCTCCATCTCAAAATTTTACCCTCCAACCTCCTGTCTTCCTCAAGACTTCCCTCCAATTATTCCTTCTTTCTCCAGAATATTTTATTCCTGCCTTCAATCTTCCCTCTTTGTTATTTCCATTTCCTTAGTCACTATTGGTATGCACTGGTTTCCTTTTATTGAAAAAAGAAAAAAAAAAGAAATGTTTATTTCATGTAATCCTTTCCTTTAGTTCTTATAACAACATAACTTCTCCTGGTAGTGTTCCACATGCAATGACCTCTTGGCCTCTATGTGCCCCCTTATCTTTTATCAGTTTTGGTGGTTTCTTACTCTTTCCTGTTACTCAAATTGAATTCTGTAAATGTATCAAAGACCTATTTCTTTTTTCCCAGAGTAGTATCTTCTGCTTGTTATTTCCCTGTTTCTAGTCTATTCCACTCTCTAAAATCTCTAAATGTGTTTTTTTCTTTAGCAGCGTGTTTCAGACCCAATCCATCTCTAAGACCTCTCAGCTCCTTTTTTGTAGACCTCTATTATTAATCACTCCATCAGTCTTTCCTCCATAATGCCAGTCTAAGCCATTCCAGCTGCAATAGCCACCTAAGTATACTAAAGAACTCTTGAAAAATCTCATGTATTAATACAGGAAACTTTCTTGGCCACTTGCATTTTATTTTCATCTACCTATATGTATAAGCACATGGGCTTAAAGAAAACTGCTATTAGAAAAATGCAGTATGCCTAGGATCAGATGGTTTCATTTCCCTGGAGATAATGTTTATGTGTTATAACCATGGAAATATACCATATCACAAGATATTCTATAGTATTTTTATTTTTTGCATAATGTCATTATTATTAGCAGTGTCTCTATTAAAGAATATGGAATGCCTCCTCTCTCAGCTGTCCAAATGATAAAAAAAAAAAAGTTGTCATTGTTCACCATCATTGCCAGTCAACTTAGTCAACTTTGTTTTTCTTCTGGACTGGCCTGCTCCTCCGCTACCTTTGGTATGATCCAAAATTAAGAGAATGGGGAATAAAAATGCCCTGTAGGAGACTTTAAATGTATGACAGGCAGTGCAAGTTTTGAGAGGCTAATGGGGGAAGCACAATGGAAGAAAAAGCTGCCTGAAAGAAAAGAAAAGGCATTGAAAATCAATTTTCCTACTTTGTAATTTTCCCCAAAACCCAAGAAATAGCCAAAGCTGTTGCCCAGGGGCCTACCTATAAAGGCTCTTTATAAAACTAAAGCCAGAGCAAAACAAAGTCTCTGGGCTTAGGTACCAGAGATGGACTCCAGGCTCCTCTTGGATGCCCAGTACTATTCAGAACATACACTGAGTGTGTGTCATCCTGCCCTATGTCCATTCCTTCCCAGCAGGTTAGTGACCTTGGTCAAAGTGTAAAGAAGTTGGCAGTCAGTCGCTTCAGTTATCTGGAGCAACCTTCCTGACAAAGTCACTGACAAGACTGCAAATTTTTCACTCAGTGTATTACTTATGGATATTTTATATTGATTAGAATAGATTGTTCTATAAACAATCCCCAAAATTTCAGTTTAATTAAGTCGAACTCAGGTTTTATTTCTGTTCATATCACAATCAGAGGTTCCATGGGGTATGAAGAGGAGAAGAATCTGGTCTACATAAAGAACAGATCCAGGGATCCTTGTACATGTGGTTCCATCCTCCTCCAGGTGCAGGGAATCCTCTCCAGCTACCAGATGGGAAAAGAAGATCACTCTGGAGGTATTTATAGTTCAACCTTCAAAGAAAAGATATTAATTCTGTATGTATTATATTAGTCTAACATCAGCCGCATAAGAAAGGAGGTTGAGAAATGAAATTTAGCACTATACCAAGGAAGAAAAATTCTTGGATACTGGTGAGCATAATCACCACCATCTAAAACATCTTTAATCCATAACAGGATGTTTTAACCAAACAGAAACTATTAACACTGATGTCAATGTCAGTAGTGATTATTAAGGTTATTTCTAGAATTGTGGATACCCACCCAGATTCTTTATAGGAACTGAAGTGCATGGTCAATCCCTCCTAAACCCTGAAAGCCCTGTGCATGTTCATAAATAGATCATCATTACACAACTGCATTGTGATATGCATACAGCATGTTTAGTCATTATTAAAAATGATGTATCTATACAATACAGTATATACATTCAAACACTACATTTTTAATATTTACAATTAGACTCCTGTTTCTATTAATACTGTTCTTTTAAAATTAAAACTAGCTTTCAAAGTTTGCTTTCTCTCTTTTTAATTCTTGCAAAGACAGACTAATTACTTCCAGGAACCATGAAGCACATTATATTTCATAGAATGCTTCCCCTGCAAGGATTTTGGAGAAGTTTCAAAACTTCCTCATCAATCTCCACAGCCAGCCAAATAACAAGATAGGTGGGTCCTGTTGTCTCCTCTCTTCTTCCCCACTCTCTTCTTTTCCCAGTCAACCTACTTCCTTTTCTTTCTTCAGAGATGAAACCATATGAGACACAAAAGGACCACTTGCCAATGCAAGACCAGCTCCTTGAAATTTTGGCCTGGCAAATTTTGTTGAAGTCTGAGCAATTGTTCAGGGTTACGACAGGGAGCCTGGAACTATCTGAGAGAGGATTAGATTTGGAATTGCCTGTGGATCCAACTCATTTCCCCATCCTTGCCATTGCAAAGGGATTTATTTGGAAAACAAAATTCACTGGATACTTCAGTCTCATGGACCTAGATTTTCTAGAAAGATCTAGTTCAAAGATATAATAGGTCTGCTTTGATTCTTAATAAGTGAACTTGAAGAGCAAACTGGATTGCTCTGTTTTTCACTTGGTCAACTGTACATTGCCAGTCTTCTGGGTTTCAAATATCCCTGCCTAACATCTGAGATTGGGCCACTCTTCTTGAAAGGCCGCTATAGTCCCTTGGAATTGTGCTCTCTCCAAAAAACAATGAACATATTCTACTTTTTAAAAATGCATCAATAATCAGTACAACCATTGATCTAGGAGGTGACATTCTTCACATGATCACCCAAATGACAGATTGTTCAAATGCCATACCACGCGTATCACTTTCATTATCAGCAGTTCCCTGCCATCTGGGCTGGGAATTCTTTTTAGTAGAGAACAAAGCTTTTTCACATTTATAGATAAAGCTGAAAAAACAAAGACCCATAGGAGAAACAGTTCCTGACTTTCCCTCTTCTGTTATTTGCTCAAATCTCTTTGGCTCAAAACCTCATCAGCAGACTTCCCTGATGGTAGAGTGGGTGAGAATCCACCTGCCTGTTCAGGGCACATGGATTGGATCCCAGGTCCAGGAGGATCCAACATGCCTTAGAGCAACTAAGCCCATGCGCCACAACTACTGAGCCTCTGTTCCTAGAGCCTGTGCTCTGAGAAGCCAGCACAGTGAAAGCCCACTTATCACAACGAAGAGTAGCCCATGCTCATCACATCTAGAGAAAGTCCTCATGCAGCAATGGAGGCTCAGCACACCCAAAAATAAAGAAGCTAATTAATTAACAAAGGATTAGAAGAATCTATAAAACAAACAAAAAAACCTCATCAGCATCTTCAGCTCCCTCTCTCTTCACATCCAGGCACCAAGTCTTGCCAGTTCTTTCTCTGATGTATTTTTCAGTCTTACCAGCATCCCACATTCAGGCATTTATTGTTTCACACCTGCATCATTGAAATCACCTGCAAACAGTACACATCTGCTCTCATTAATAGTGGTCCCCATAAACGAAAACCACTGATATTATAATGATTCCATATATGATCTCAAGCATTACTGTATGTACCCATTAGTGTATGAATCTTCTGCTTTGGCTAAAATGGTCTATTTAGTATTTCCAGAAGGATCTACTATCTCAAATTTATATGTTTCTTATGCGTGAAAGTTGCTCAGCCATGTCGAACTCTTTACCACCCCACTGATCCTCTATCTATGGAATTCTCCAAGTAAGAAAACTAGAGTGGGTTGCCATTCCCTTCTCCAGGAGATCTTCCCGGCGAGGGATCAAACCTGGGTCTCCTGCACTGCAGCAGATTTTTTACCGTCCAAGCCACCTTGGCCACCCACTTCAAAATTCTTGAGGCTTCCCTTGTGCATCAGACAGTAAAGAATCTGCCTGCCATTGGGAGACTCGGGTTTGATCCCTGGGTCAGGAATACCCACTGGAGAAGGGAATAACTACGCACTGAAGTATTCTTGCCTGGAGAATTCCACGCACAGAGGAACCTGTGGGCTATAGTCCTTAGGGTTGCAAAGAGTTGGACATGACTCAGTGACAAATACTTCCACTTTATATGTGAAAACCACTGGGCAAAATCACATACATTACATAAATATGAGTTATTATCTTGTACCTACCCCTGGTCACCCTGATGTTACTCTTAAATGGTTTGATGAGTTTCTTCTTATTTATGTGCTCTGCCTCTGCTCAGAACAGTCTTCCTCTTATCTAGCTACCCTAATCCCCATTCCTTTGGTTTTAGACTCTTCTCTCTCTTCCCAGACTCTTCATGTTGTTATAACTCATGGGAAGTTTTGAGTCTGCATCTTTCACTAGAATCATTACCTTCATAATCAATCCAGACTGATGCATGTAAGGAATCCAGATAAAAAC
The DNA here is from genome assembly GCA_006410935.1 of Redunca redunca. Taxonomy (NCBI): domain Eukaryota; kingdom Metazoa; phylum Chordata; class Mammalia; order Artiodactyla; family Bovidae; genus Redunca; species Redunca redunca. The sequence goes on from SJYQ01003204.1 coordinate 270,505, forward strand.
TTCATTCCATGCCCCCACTTGATAGAGAGAATTGGGCTCTCTTTGTCACCTCATGAAGAACATCTGCCTTTTTCTATCACTCCCCATGTGCTCAGAGCTCAATCCTGGATGCTCTACACAGTTTTCTTCACCCAATCTTCCCTACCAACCCCCGGGCCACAATGATCATTGTCCTCCAAATCCTTAGAACCACTCCTGAATTTAGATGATACCTATATTCTGCTGAGTGTTTACTTATTAGCCTTAGTAGTATATTCTTTAATACCCTAGTAGGTTGAAAACGCCTTCAGGGTGTCTATAGCAGTTTATATTATAGTCCCATATTTCAACATTATCCAAAAGAGCCTGACACGTGACAGTCGCTAATTGTTAATCTGGGATTGTTAGTCACACTGAAAGTGACTGATTACAACACTCTCTTTCTTAATTGGAGTGTTAACACAGGCTCAAGAAACCTTGTAGAAAACAGAAAGCCACCGTCTCCTTGGAGGAAACGATGCCAGAGCATAAAGCAAAGGCCAAGAAGGGCGATATCCACAATCTAGAAGACAAATGTACCAAATGCATCATTTTACTCAAGGTCAGGGATGTTTTTATATAATACTTTTCAAATGAAAAACTCCAGTTCTTGTTATCTCAATTCCTATCTTGACTTTTCATTATCAGGAGAATATGTATGTACATACATTGCCTAAATTAGGCTTCATGGTGTCCTCTACTCTGGCCATAATAGATCTGACTTTGTTTTCCCCTTGAGGCTTACTTGGGTTTACCTTGCCCTACGGCCATCATTCTGACACCAGAAAACAGTGAAATTAACAAACATAACATGGGAAACAAGAGGCCTTACTGATGATTTCACAGGGAAAAGAGAGCATTTGAATCTTAATGTAGTAATAGATCTTCCATTTAAAAAATCCCACTATCAAGTGAGACCCAGCCAGAAAGGAAAATGCCCCTTCACTTTTAATTAAATGACAAACCTCAAAACGATGTGTTGCTTCATTTGAAACCAGGGAGACTATTTTCTTCCAGCTGGACATTGTAGGGAAGACAGGGAAGGGGGCTTATTACTGTCAACTGCACTAAAAAGGCAACACAGGCCCCCAGCGCTTTTACTAGAATCTGCATTTCTCTTCTGCAAGTCCCCCACCTTGTCCATATCAATTAGACAGAAGTCTAAATCTTCACTGTAGATGTCAGTCAGGGAAACTGTATGGTTTCAAGGTTAAAAGATGAAACGTCACATTCTCTTTCCAGAGACAGGAATTTTTAAAAAAGAAACTACATGAGTTTCTGTGCTAAAACGAAATTTATTTCTCTAGGTGTCAGATCCCTGATGTGTATAGCAGGATCTTCTCCTGATAACAGTATTTTTTTTTTAAACTTCAACTTTAAAATTAGACAAATAAACACAAGCAGACAGTGATTATGATTAAAATAAAGATGTATATGTTACTGATATCAGTTTATTGTAGCATTACCATTATTAAAGTCCTTTATTGTCACTGGGAAGAGTGAAGGCCAATTTTGATGCATATATATTTTACCTTAATACAATACTTTAAAAGAAAAAAAAAGCATCAGGGGTTCTTTAGTGCTATGCAGCTCTTTTGCACTTATTCCTCAAATCTCTCTATTGTTTTGGCAATTATACTCTAATTAGATGCTCCTTCCCCATTCGTGTGTAAATCCTCCAAGTCAGGAAGAACAAAGGTCCCAAAGCCATTGACAAAGTTCTGCAAAAGACACAAATAAATAGAAGTCTCAAGACTTCAAATGCTGATCAAGGTAAAATTTGGATGAGCAATTTAGGACTCGAATTATTTTATCTAGACAATTTGTCCTTAAAATATAGGAAGACATACAGCAAAGGGTGGTTTTTCATATAGCTCTACTTAAATTACTGTGAGCAAAAAAATAAAGATAAAAATTGAATTTTCAAATAAATAAGTGACGGACTGGAGAAATCTCTCTCATTTTATCCACCATAGCCCCTTTTAAGCATTATTTATACCAAGCTTCCCTGGCACGTTCAGTGGTTAGGACTTCCCCTTCCAATGCTGGGGGTGCGTGTTTGATCTCTGGTGGTAAAGCTAAGAATCCCACATACCTCTAGCCCCCCAAAAAACAAAACATAAAACAGAAACAATACTGTAACAAATTCAATAAAGACTTTAAAAAATGGGCCACATCAAAAAAAAAAAAACCTTAAAAAAAGAGAATCATTACTTATGCATAGAAAAATCATCCACTGAGTTCCCAGAGCGCTTATAGTTTCTCTCTTTTAAGGGGATGTGATGCTTACTCTTGGTTTAGGTCTGAGAAAAAGATACCAAATGGAAGTTTTGTTCCATTTGACAAACAATAAAAGGGCTACAAGTGATAGAGCTGTCTTTTCACTTTCTTCATTTTAACACAAGAGAACTTTTTTCATTCGCAAAATTTTTTAACACAATTCTCAAAACAGCCCAAGGAATCATTCCAAAGGTAAGCATGAGTGAAGAAGGGAGTAAGAATCATTAACTTTGTGCAATTACTAGAAAAGAAACCATCATTCATCAGAAGATTAGAGGCTAGCTCTAATTATAACAAACTTCTTGATTCTGGTCACATGGATGGAGCTGATTCAAATGGAGCTGAAAAACTTCCCTTCTGCGGGCAATAAAGATAACCGGTTTTTCAGCAGGAGTGGCAAGGCTGAAAGGACTTTTTAAGAAGAAAGCTTGGAGTGCTCCATACATTAAAATGACAAGAGGCCGGTTTCTGGGCAAACCTGTGTTGCAGGACAGTCAGGGCAAGGAGCTGTGTACAGGAGTCCCCTGGACTCCGCAGAGAAAGCACCCCTAGTGAGTCCTTTATTGTTGTTCACCAGCTAAATCGTGTCCTACACTTTGCGACCCCATGGACTGCAGCATGCCAGGCTTCCCTGTCCTTCACTATCTCCCAGAGTTTTCTCAAACTCCTGCCCACTGAGTCAGTGATGCTCTCTAACCAACTCGTCCTCTGCCGCCCTAGGGCCTCTATTTAATATGAGCACTTCTGAGGTCACAGATAGTGCTAAACCTGTGAGGGCCAATTCTACTGAAAGCCCTGATTTCCCTTTTGGAAACAAAATCTTGGTAACCAAGTGTCCTGGGCATTCTGCAGAACAAATCTTGTTCAGTGTCAGGGTGCGGGAAATAGATCTATTTCCCATTCGGAAAAGGAGGGAGTGAATTAGGAGAGGAAAAAAAAAAATCTGCTTCCGTTGGATAAACTTCTCCTTTCAGGTTCCAAGGGAGGGCCAGCCAGAGCTCGGGCCCACCGCGACGATGGCACCCTCGGGACTTCCTAGTTTTTCTAGATAGAGCTGCTCTGGAAGCTGTGGCTTCCATTCACTTTAACTGTTGGGCGTCCCTGGTGGCTCATACGGTAAGAATCCGCCTCCAGTGTAGGAGACCTGGGTTTGATCCCTGCATCTGGAAGATACCCTGGAGAAGGGAATGGCAACCCACTCCAGTATTTTTGCCCGGAAAATCCCAAGGATAGAGCCTAGCGGGCTACAGTCCATGAGGTCCGAAAAACCCGACTGAGCGACCAAGCCCACACACCCTCGCTTGAGTAAATCCTGGGGCGTAGGCGGGATGGCTCCAGTTGGGATTAGTTTTCAGTGCACCCGCCCAGCACAAACCAGACCTCAGACAGCCGCGGAAGGTGCGCGGATCCTCGGCACTCGGCGCCTCCGCCCGGCTCACGCAACGTGGCCGGCGGGCGCCACCCACCGTAGGTAAGTGGCGATGCCAGCTCGTACAGACTCGCGGGCAACCTGTCCGAATAAGTCCGCTCTCCCTTCCCTATGAATGTCAGTTTCTTTGGTGAGTGCTGACATCAAGGCAGGCAAGGATAAATTCGTTCCGCTCGCCCTCGCTCTCTCCCTCTGGCCCAGCCTTGTACTTACTGGTCCACTCAGACAACCTCTAGCCACTTGTTTTGAATCCAAGAAAACAAAGCATGGGGGCTGTTTTCCGAAGAGTTACTCTGGGAGCCCACGCCAGCAGACGGAAACTCCCCGGGACACCTTAGGCACCGGGAAAAGCAGACCCTCCCAGCTTTTCCGACTAGCAAATTAGTGTTTTAGGACTGGCGAGGGCATAAAGGGAAGATGGGGAGGAAGGATGAGATGATAGCGGGACGGGGCGGGGGTGGGTTTACTGGGAAATGAAGCGAAGTCCTGAACCTTAAGTTCAAGTTGTAGCAGTGAGGCGATCGCGTGGGAGCCTTTTGTGGGGTCAGCGGCTGGGTGTACAGGTTCTTTTTCGCGTGGATTTTTTTTTTTTTTTTTTTTTTTTTGCCTTTAACGGCTGAAGCTTAAAGTTCCTCCGAGAAGATTTGGGGGCAGAAGAAGCAGGAGGCAATTGCTGGAATCAAACTGATTCTGAAGCCAGTTTGAGCCAAGGTCGCCTCTCACTGAGCGGAGGAGTTTCTCTCTTGCCCGGAGGCTAGAGCCTCTTTACGAAGAGCGCCATCCTTCCCGCTGGGGATTGAGGCTCGGGAGAGGTTTGGGAGGAGGAGGTCTGGAAGCAGCGCGCCTAGCAGCTGTGAATGTCAGAGGGAAAGTAGCAAAGGTTTTGATTCCAGAGGACTAGGGTGACGGAATGAACGGGATGGGCCTACTCGCCGCTACTCCGTCATCATCGGCGGCAGAACTTGCACTTGACGATCTTCTTAAACGCGTTTTGGAAGTCCTTGTTGAAGTAGGCGTAAATGACAGGGTTAAGCAGAGAGTTGGAGTAGCCCAGCCAGTTGATTATGGCCCCCAACAGGGTAGGCATGTGGCAGCTGCTTTCGCAGAAGGGCAGGACTAGGGCCACGATGAAGAAGGGCAACCAGCAGAGGATGAAGGTGCCCATGATGATGCCCAAGGTCTTCACCGTCTTCCTCTCGCGGGCCAGGGCCATCTTGCGCTTGGCCTCGGCGTTGCGCTCATTTTTCTTCTCGAAGGAGGCGGGGACGTAGGGAACAGCACCGGCTTCGCTGGGCAGCGGAAGGTGCTCTTTGGAGTTGCCCACCCGGTGCACTTCGATCACCTCCAGGGCGGCGCCTTCTTCGCCCTGCCTCACGGCTCCATTGGCGCACGGAGCCCATGTTACCTTGTTCTCCGTGCCCTGCCTCCAGTCTCTGCTATCCGACTCAGCACTCACGCTCTTTCTGGGCTGCGGGGCCGGCGACGCCGCAAGGCGATGGTTGGTTGCCTTCTTGTCTACCTTCTTAACTGTCTTGCGGATGCGGAATCGCGCGGCTCGAAAGATGCGCCCGTAGAGAACCAGCATGAGCAGCAGAGGGATGTAGAAAGCGCCGAAGGTGGAGTAAATAGTGTAGCCGTGGTCCTTGCTGATAGTGCAAGCGTCCGGGTCCGAGCGGTCTTCCGGGGTGCGCCAGCCCAGCATGGGCGGGATGGAGATGAGGAAGCCAATGAGCCAGGTGAGCGAGATGAGCGCAGCGGCGCGCCGGGGCGTCCTCTTGTTCACGTAGTCGATGGGGTCGGTGATGGCCCAGTATCTATCCAGCGCGATAGCGCACAGGTGCAGAATGGACGAGGTGCAGCACAGCACGTCGAGGGCGATGAACAGGTCACAGGTGACCTGTCCCAGAGTCCACTTGTTGAGCACCTGGTACAACGCGGCCATTGGCAGGACCAGCACCGACACCATGAGGTCGGTGATGGCCAGCGAGCCTATGAGATAGTTCGCCACGTTCTGCAGGGAGCGCTCCAGGGCGATGGCCGCCACTACGCACGCATTGCCCAGCACCGCGCAGAAGATGAGCGTGCCCAGCACTAGAGAGGTGATTATTTGATAGCTGAAGGTCACGTCGGAGATGCCAGTAGCGTTGCCGCGTGTCCCGAAGGGACCCTGGGACGACGTGGTGTTATTGCCCTGTCCGGGGCTGAGCACATCCATGCTTGCGCGCCGGGCAGGGGAGGGGGAGGGGAGAAAGAGCTGCTCCAGGTTCCCCCTCGCCCCTCCCCCTGGGGTCTCCCTCCCCCTGGGGTCTCCCGCCCCTGTTTCCTGGGCAGTTTCAGCTAAGAGAGGATGCAGGGACTCAGGCAGGAAGTTCTTACTGCTCAGGCGAAGGCATCCCGCAGAAGCAGCTAGCTTCTAGGCGCTCCCTGGGCTCTCGTGGTGCAGCGAGCTCAGAGACTCCAGCTGGGAAACGAATTGGCTGGAGAAACAGCTCCGGGATCTCCGGGCGGCGGAAAGGTGGCTGGAACGTCTGTCTGTTGCTGTCCATTATACTTTGCCGCTGCCTAACTGGCTGCCATACCACCCGGAGTCTCCCCACCAGCAGAGTGTCCAATCTCAGAAGTGTCTGGAATAGAGAAACACCATCTTCCACAGGCACTCTGTAACCCTCCTCTTCCTTGCTTCTCTCCCTCCTCTCCTACTCTTTCCTCTACTCTCTCCTCTTTCTCTTAAGCTTCTTCCGTCTCCCTCTTTCTCCCACTAGGCATCCCTCACTCTCCCTCTCTTCTCACTCTGCTTTATCTCTCCGGTGTTGCTCCGACAGCCAGACTCCCTCCCTCCTACGCTAACCCTCCGTTCCTAACACTTCCCCAGCCCTGAGTGCCTCTTTCCCCTGGTTCCCCGCCCTCCTCTCCCTCTAGCTCTGCCTCTTTGCGTTCAAGTCCCTTTTTGTCGACCGAGACTCAGAACTCGCTTACACACAACCGATCTGCCGATCAAACCAACATTACAACAAATAACTCCGCCTCCCACCCAGCCAAACTCGAGAGAAAAAAAATCTAACCATATACATTGCTTCATATTTGTCAAATTCTTTAGTAGACTCAGCATCACTGAGTGGCAATGGGACAAGAGAAGAGGAGGCATAAGGAGCCTGAATGGGGACGTGGACAGTCCTGGGTCTGTAAATTATCACTAATAGATGGAAAGAAGACGGAGTGTGTCTTAAGCTTTTTAAAAATCACCCCCGTTTGTCATCTCACAGTCCAGCTTGACTCCTTTGCCTCTGACTTTTTTTCTAACCTTGAGAAATTGGGTGAGAAAGCAGTTAAAAAGGACACGTCAAAGGAGAGGTGAAAAAACTGCATTTCAAAGTGAAGAAAAACCAATTCGGTCTGTGTTCTACACACACACACACACACACACACACACACACACTTGCCTTTCCATTCAGTTCAGTTCAGTCTCTCAGTCGGATCTGACTCTTTGCGACCTCGTGGACTGCTGCACTCCAGGTTTCCCTGTCCATTACCACATTCCGGGGCTTGCCTTTCCTTTACCATTGCCTTTTTAATTTCAGTGAACATTGTCATCTTCCACAGCTTTGTGTCAAGTAAATTTAGGGGAGAGAATTTGTTTGACTTTGCGTTATAAATGAGGTTGGGCACTTTTTAATGGCCCTTTCCTACCGGTTTTCCAGCATCTACGGAGAACTTGGTGGAATTCCTGGTCGCTGGTTGCAGAGTTCTTTTGGGCTCAGAAACTGGGTTCAGCACCTGGGACAGCTCTAGGCAATAAGGACTTATGTCGCCACCTACCGGCAAATGCTTTAGAGCGCCATCTAGAAACCCCTGTCTTGCAGAAAATAGCATGTACTGAGGAAATCCACAACTTCAATAAAGAAAGACGGTTATTAAAAGAAAAGTAACTTTGAGTTTTCTATTTTTCTATTTTATTCAAAAATTTATTTTAGTATCATCTGTTGCTTTGAATCGTCTCTATCAAGTCCATTATTTTTTCTGGTTTTTTTTTTTTGAAAGCCTGCAACATGTCATTCACAAGTTCTATCTAGAAATGCAATTTTAATAGACCTAGGGAAACACCTTCACTTGTGTTGATTCTGTGCTAACATATGCTGAACTCATACATATGCACACATTCATCAATGGGGAAAAAGCATTATTGGATTTTCCAAATGGGGATGACAACATAGAAGATAAAAAGACTGCTATGTGTTGGTTATATAAGCTGTTTCCTTTACCAAGGAAACCAAATTTAATTCTATCTGCACTTAGATAAAGAATGGGATTTCTACTCCACTAGAATAACATATAACAAAATTCACTTATACATTCTGATTTCAGGACTGAAGTAAAGTACAGAATGCAATCTCAAAAGTAGATGACATTAGATAACATGCACAGATTCACTACAGGATAGCAATAGTCTTAATATTGTGTTCAAATCTGAGGTCTAAATGCTCCAAGACCAAACAAAAGAGCAATCATAAAAGTGTCAGAGAAAATCTTGTACAGGACGATGTATATGGAGATGGATTGTTTTACAATGCCGTGCTAGGCACAGTTCCCACTCAATCATTTCAGCATGCCACAACAACGAACCTGACATTTATAATGATTCAAGGCATTGAAAAGAAAGAGATAAGTACATATGGTGATACTGGCTACAGACTGAAGAAGTCTTTTTAAAATTTGTGTGGGTACTCATTCTCCCCTTTAAAAATCTCCTCACAAATGCAAAGTTAAATAACTTTATTAAAATACAGTTGCAGTTCCAGCAAAATTTAATAAAAAAATAATTATAATCTAGATTCTCCAAAGATAAAACTTGGGAAATACAGCTGATAACATAAACAAAGAGTAAAATAAAAGAAATTTGAATTACAAAATATTAACATGTCAAGTACAAACTTGAATAAGAATTTTGTCAAACTTAGCACATGTCAACATAGGGTAAGTCAGTAAATGTGTCGGTCAGCAACTGTGCATTCATTATTACTAAACACAAGTTGTTTAATAACCAACAAATTTATTTTTCTGAAAGCTAAAATGCTGTTAATTTAGTGTTAATATTTCTGAGATCTGACACTTGCTATTCTGCTTTAATATTTTACAGCACAACTTTTTCTTTATTCAAGTTGAAAAATCTCTCAAGCAGCTCATGTTTTTCTTAGAAATAATGTATATAATATCTCAAACATTTCATTTCAATGAGAATATATAGAAAGTTTATAAACACTAGGAATAAATAGAAGTATAAAGGAAAGGACATGCAGCACTGACTATGGTCCTACAACCTTCATATGACTAATAGATAATTATGTGAAACTTCTATTAAACTAAAAATATTGTGATATATATTAAAAGCACAATGATGTTGCATTTTCTTTATGTTCACACTTTACCAATTCTTCTACATCTACTCTTAATGATACAGAATCCCAGATATGCCAGAAGAGATGGTACAAACAGACGATCCTAAAGAGTTAGGCTGTTATTCTTTGAGGACTCTGAAACTAGCCTAAAGAAACACTAGCCTGAGAGCGAATGTTATTGATGACATCATTTGAAAACAAAACTTCTAGTCATTCTGCTTTTATGAATCTAGGGTTTAATGCATCATCTATTATGTGACATTTCTCTAAAATAGGTTATGGGAGATAAAGATTGTTAACATCTTCACAGGAAATTTGATACAAACCAAGCATTTCAATGTAGTTCTTTAACCAGGGACATAAGATTAAAAAGATGTTGAAAGTGAAGTTGCTCAGTCGTGTCCGACTCTTTGCGACCCCATGGATTGTAGCCCAACAGGCTCCTCCATCCATGGGATTTTCTAGGCAAGAATACTGGAGTGGGTTGCTATTTCCTTCTCCAGGGGATCTTCCTGACCCAGGGATCGAACCCGGGTCTCCTGCATTGTGGGCAGATGCTTTATTGTCTGAGCCACCAGGGAATACCAAAAAAGATGTTAGGCTGGAGTTTTTCTGTAAATCTGACTGGCTCTTCATTACCAAAAGTTCAGTAATGGTTGGGTCTTCTCAATAATTGGTATGTTCATCGATAATCCCCAAATTGTGGCTGATTTTTCTATTAGTGAGGGAATAACCTATAGAAGAAATAATTGAAAATTGGCTTAAATTAAAAAAATAAATTTTTGAACTATTTTAAAGTGTTTTTATATTTTAAAATAATTGCATAATAAAACTAAGATAGATTATTTTTTGTTTTTTAATTTTTACAATGTTGTGTTGGTTTCTGCCATACACAGCTGGAATCAGCCATAATTATACATATATCCCCACCCTCCCTTCCCCCATCCCACCTCTCTAGGTCATCACGGAGCACCAGACTAGGCTCCTTGTGCTATACAGCAACTTCGCACCAGCTATCCATTTTACACACAATAGTGAGGATATGTTGATGCTATTTTCTCTATTCATCTCACTAGGATAGATTATTTTTTAAGTAAAAATATCATTCTGAATTTAATTCACCCCAATCTTCAAATACTAAAGCAGCAAGGCAATTGTAGTTTTTCCAGAACTGTGATTTTTTTTTGCTGGAATTTATTAGGGATTAAAAAAAACTTCAAAGAGAATTTTGTTTAGATAATTTAGGAAATGTGGTCTTCTGATTATCAGCAAGAATTAAGTGGTCCTTTATAAGAAATGCAACCAAAATGCAAGAGAAAAAAATTCTTTAAAACTAAGCCCAATTTTTTTTGTGTGTATATAATTCTCATCATACACCCTCCTCAGTTGGTAGCATTCCTTAGCTGCTATTTCTATATGCTGGACACTTGTATAATACCCAGAACCACACCAGGTCTTTAGTGGGAAAACACAAATGATGGAAGCCTCAGTCTCTGCTTCAGTAACTGTAAGATTGATTTGGTTCGTTTAACACATTGTTGAAAACACAGCATGTAGAGAAAGAAAAAAGTAATTCCTATTCATTTAGTGTGTGACTTTGGGCAAGTTAATTAACTCTTGTTTTCTCAGTAGCAAAATGAGTGCAAAATAGATTTGTGAAAAAGTGATTTTGCTGGCCCATAAAAAACACCCAGTAAAGGTCAAGCAATAATAGTAGTAATAGTGTTGCAAAGTAATAATATTAATTCTCTCTTTCTACTGATAATTGCTGAGAAGTGCAGAGAAAGAGAATTAGGTAGGTTTAGTGAAAGAGCAAGTGCTTGGAAAAAAATTTAAAAATTAAGGCCCTTTCAGGTGTGGATTTATTTTGAAAACAGTTTTCATGTGGATGAGTTACCAAACCAAACTTGGGTCTGCTAGCCCGCTATGTGCAGCAAAGCCAATCTACTTACACCAAGTTGTGGTGAAAGAAAGTAGAGCCCCATATTGAGAGTTGCCGAATGTGAGGCTGAGCAAGGAGACCCAGCAGCTCATGCTCAAAGCACCTGAACTCTTTGATGGCTCTCAGGGAAGGGTTTTAAAAGACAGTGTGTGAGGGAGAGGGTTCAGGGTGACTGATCAGCTGGAAAACATTCTTCTGGTTTATTGGTGGTGAGGGAACTGCACGGCATTTCTGGAGTCAACATCATCCCTTCTAGTCCCAACTGGTCTGGGGGTCTTTTTATGGGCCAGCAAAATCACTTTTTCACAAATCTATTTTGCACTCATTTTACTACTGAGGAAACAGAGTTAATTAACTTGCCCAAAGTCACACACTAAATGAATAGGAATTACTTTTTTTTTTTCTTTCTCTACATGCTGTGTTTTCAACATTGTATTAAATGAACCAAATCAATCTTACAGTTACTGAAGCAGAGACTGAGGCTTCCATCATTTGTGTTTTCCCACTAAAGACCTAGTGTGGCTCTGGGTATTGCACAAGTGTCAATAGTTAACTTTTTCCACCTGCTGGGGCTTTTAGTATCTGCAAAACAACTCAAGGATATGACCCAAGGTATTATCTATAGCCCTTACAGAGAAATTAAAGGCTCTTGACTTTGTTTCATGGCTAAACTATTATTATTTTGTCTTGTTTTACTGTTTACCTTTGCTTCTGCATTTTCTCAGTTCTGTGATTAAATTTGTTCACTGCAACTCGTGAAGGTCTAAGATGCTAACGCTTTTCTACAAACTAGAGACAGGGACACCGCAGGGTCTGTCCCTTGGATGGCCCAGCAGGGTCCTGCTCAGTTTCAGATGTAACTTTCTCTCTATTCTTCAAATTATTTGGTAATCTTCCAATTCTTTAGGAAATTCTGAGTACAAGTGAAGAAAGATGTGCCCTCTGCATTCTGGAACTTCTTGACTTAAAAGTTATTGGGAATTCCCTGGTGGTACAGGGGTTAGGACTCCATGCTTTCACTTCCAAGGGCCCAGGTTCAATCCCCAATGGGGGAACTAAAATCCCACAAGCCACAGAGTGCAGCCACAATAAAAAAGAAAAGTTACTGGGGGGTGGTAATGAACATATCAACAAAAATTCAGTAATCACTGAGGAAAAGAGGTTTGCTCTTCTCTGGGAGCTCAACCATTTGTTCAAAAGTTAAATAACTGAAAATCATAGATCTCAATAAAATGCTTAAAAGTACAGCAAAACCCAAAAGGCAGTAGTTTTCATCAGATTAGCATGACGGGTGTTAATAAATGTGCTTTCCTGAGTTCACCTCCTCTAAATTGCTCTCTTTCTGACAATATTTTCATGGCTCATCTCTGAAAGGATAATTTGAGATGAGAAAAATCTTTGGAATGTTAACTCAATATTTTCTATTAATCAAAGGATAGTTGAAAATTAAATTTAGTATAATATTTATTTGAAACAAGATTTAATTACTGTATTTAACAATAATTGGGGGGTAAAGACCTAAGTATTATCTTGCTTGGCAAGTAAACTTTTTTGTTATAAAATTAAAACCAATGCCAAATGAGTTATTTTAATCTTGTTTTAAAACATGCTACATATAAAAGCAACTATTTTGAGTACAAAATATGAGTCTATAACTGTGCCATTAGGCCTGTTGAGAAAGAAATTTGTTAGGTGGGTATAGCGGCTCAGGGCCACAGTTTTGGATTCAAATAGCTATGCCGCCATATACTAGCTTTGAATTTTTTCTTATTTCTTTCCTTTGTATTATGCAGATATAATATAAACATTAATATATGAAATACTTACATACTTAAGAAAACCCATGAGAAAGAACAGTATGATTCCATTGAAGCTCTCTTTACTCTTGAATTTAGGGGTTTTCATTCCCATGAATGACACATGTCACTAAGCCATATAGAAATGGTATCATTCTCTCTGTAATTTTCTGCAAATTCCTTTTCTTGCTTGACATTATCTTTGTGAAATTCATTTGTATTGATAAAAGCACCACTAGTTCATTTATTTTCACTCTAGATTTAAATTATATAATTAATGCCACAAATTATATATCCATTCTCTGATTTTTTTAATGTTTAAGTCTTTTTCAAACATTTGCTTTTATAAATAATACTGCTATGAGTATTAATGTTTATATCTCTTTAAAAAAATCTATGTAACTTAGAATAGACTAGATTAGTGTTCTTTAAACAAAGCACATGAGGATCTTGTTTAAAATACAGATTTTAACACCACAGATATGGAGTAGAGCCCAAGACTGCATGTTTGCCGAGTTCCCAGGCGACAGTGATACTGCTGATTCATAGATAATACTTAGAGTAGCAAAATTTAAGCATCCAGAAATGAAATTATTGGATCCTTTGATATACCCAGATTCAATCTAGGTAGATATGGCCTAATTCTTCTCCAAACTGGTTGTGTAAAATTTCATAACCACTTTTGTAGGTTGAATTATGTCACCCAAAAAGATAAAGGATTCAGTCTCTGGGACTGTGACTTTATTTGGAACTAGGATCTTTACAGATGTAATTAAGTTGAAAAGAGGTCATACAAGATTAGGGCAAGCCCTAATCAAATGACTAATGTTCATATAAGTTGAGGGAATTTGGACACAGTAAAGGACCCCATCTGAAGACAGATACAAAAATTGGCATTCGCTCAGTCACTCACTCAGTCGTGTCCAACTCTTTGTGACCCCGTGGACTGTAGCCTACCAGGCTCCTCCCTCCATGGGATTCTCCAGGCAAGAGTACTGGAGTGGGTTGCCATTTCCTTCTCCAGGGATCTATCCCGACCCAGGGATCGAACCTGGGTCTCCCGCATTTCAGGCAGACGCTTTAACCTTTGAGCCACCAGGGAAGCCCCGAAATCGGCATTATACTGCCACAATCCAAGTAATGCCAAGGACTTCTGCCAGTCACCAGAAGCTTAAACAAACACGTGGGATGGACTCTCCTCTAGAGCTATCAGAGTGTTTGTACTGGGCCAACACTTTCATTTCAGATGTCTACCTTTCAGAATTCAGAGACAATACACTTCCGCTGAGTTAAGGCACCAGGCTGGGGCACTTTATTACGGCACCCTGGGGAAACTAACACAGTCACTAATAATGTGTAGGTTCCCATTGCTTCATCAAGGTTGAGTGTTGTTTCATTTTTCTTAACTGTGAATTACTTATTCTTATCTTTTGCTTACCTTTAAATTGGGTTCTTTGTGTATGTGTGTTGTGGTTTTTGTTATTTTGAACATACCCTGTGACAACTGGGATCTTAGTTCCCTGACCAGGGATGCATCCGGATCCTCCTGTATTGGAAGCATAGAGTTTTAACCAGTGCCTCACTAGGAAAGTCCAATTTGTTTTTATTACTAATCTTTAATGTCCATTATCCACTATAGATGGTAATCTTTTGTCTTTTGTATTATTGAAAATATTTTTTCTCAATCATTGGCTCAAAGTTTTACCTTATAAAGGTGGTTTTTAATGAATTTACGTTTTTCAGTTTAATGTAAATATTTCTCTTTTTTCTGTGCATTTTCTGTCTTGTTTAAGAAATCTTTGTTTACTTAAAGGTTGTAATGATATCAGTCAACATTCTTTTGACTTTTATATTTAGTTCACGAGTTCTAGACTTAACTTTTGAGTATATTGTATGAGACAGGAATCCAAGTTAAATGTTACTGTCAGAAAAATTACCTAATACCATTCATTTTATAGTCTATTCTTTCACCCCCTGACATACAGTCTCTTCTGTCATACATCTTGTTTTCACATACATGTGAGTTTGCTTTTGGGTTCTCTGTTCTCTTGGTCTATTTGTCCATTTCTGTTCCAAAAATACAATGTCCTAATTTTTGCAACAAATGTGATATGTGCTAGATCATCCTCTGCTTTATTCTTCCTCAAAAATCTCTTGACCATACTTGGCCTTTTACGGTCACATATTAACTTTAAATCAACTTTTCCATCCTGTACCCATATCTATATCCAAAATTATTGTGGAATTTTATTGGAATTGTATTGAAATTATAATATCAATTATATAATTTCAATTATAACATAAAGACATCTTTATGTTACTCATCTTTTTTAACCGTCATGAATATGATGTAACTTTCCATTTATTTAGATCTTCCTTGCCTTTTAATAAAGTTCTTAATTTTATCTATTAATGACATAAACAACTTGTGGTAGATATTTTTCCCATAGGTGCCTGCCTTACTTTGTTGCTATTATAGTTGTGCTTTTATGAATGGTAGCT
>SJYQ01003204.1:286449-297696 GCA_006410935.1 Redunca redunca
TATTGGCTAGTACTGCCTTTCCCTACTTCATTCTGTTCTCTCCTAAAATTCTAAATATATGAAAAGAACTTTCTCCTATCTTCTGTATCTCATAATTTCTCAGTCACATTTTTTAGTTTTCCTCCTGTGCTTTATTGTGGTTAATTTATTCATATCTATCTTCTAGGCTATCAATTCTATTTTAAGCTGTGTCTGATATGCCAAACAATTGGTTAAATCCTTGTTCTTCAATTTCAACTACATATTTTACTTTCATGAGTTTTATTTTATTTTTCCATTGTAGCTAATTATATTAATACATCTTTGTTTCTTGCTCAAGTTTATAATTTTATTATTTCTGTTAACATTTTAAGCATGTTTGCCCTATATTCTGTCTCTGATTATTCCAATATCTGTAACCCCTCTTTTCTAATTCTCTTTCTTGCCGAGTCTCACCCATGCTAGGTTGGTTACTATTGTGATTGGTGGTTTTATACTGTGAGTTTATATTTGACCAATCTCTGTTTATGGGAATCCTGAGAATCTTGGTTCAATGGACATTATTCCAGGAATATTTGTATTTCCTTCTGTTATATACAATAGTAAGTATACTATCCTATGTGAGGAGATCATTTATGGCTTAATATTATCAGAGGAACCTTTATTCCTGTGTACAGTTCAAACATGGAAGACACATTGTTTTTTTTCCCTTAAGCTCTTTGAAGATTCTAGCTTTCGTAGCCGTCTGTATTCCAACCTCCTCCCCATTACCATCACTACACCATCTTTTATATGTCCTAGGATTTGTTCTGTTTCATTGAAGACATAGTAAAACTTCAGGATTTAGGAACCATCAATCAGCAAATGTCTCTAAAGTATCTGACTGCAGAGCTGGCTTATGACTCTGGTTTTTGTTCCTGTCATCTGGGGGTACTGAAGGTTCTCCTGAATTTCTTGAGAGCTCAGCTCTCCCTGTTAGTTGTAACTTATCTATCATTCTTTAGTGTTTTGCAGTGAGAAAAACTTTTGAATACAGAATCTATTAGATTTACCAGAACATAGAAAAATTTCTACTTTATTAGGTTGCATCAGGATTAAATAAGAAAATGCAACTAAAAAACTTATAAGTTCCTTATATCTTAGTGCGCAATCAATGTTAGTAAAAATAAAATTTTAATTAATTTTCCAAAATATTTTCTATCTTGGGCCTTCTTCATCTTTTCCACTTATATGAAATATACCTATCCTCCAAAAAGAAAAGAAATGTAATTTAATATGACTAATAGTAACTAGAATTTTTATGTTTTATATTTTGTATTTTAACAGACAGAAATACATAGCTTGCTGCTGCTGCTGCTAAGTCGCTTCAGTCGTGTCCAACTCTGTGAGACCCCATAGACGGTGGCCCATCAGGCTCCCCCGTCCCTGGGATTCTCCAGGCAAGAACACTGGAGCGGGTTGCCGTTTCATTCTCCAATGCATGAAAGTGAAAAGTGAAAGTGAAGTCGCTCAGTTGTGGCCAACTCTTAGCGACCCCATGGACTGCAGCCTACCAGGCTCCTCTGTCCATGGGATTTTCCAGGCAAGAGTACTGGAGTGGGGTGCCATTGCCTTCTCCGAATACATAGCTTATTTAATGTAAAATAAATATAGAGAAAGACACGACTGAGCGACTGAACTGAACTGAACTGATACTATATCACATTACTTGAGTTTATAGTCAATCACTTAAAAACTCTATGGAAAAGAACTTATTTAAACTAAACTAAAATCAGTCAAAAATTGCTATTAATGTTTTATCAAAAGCCATTTCTTATTTTAAATTATCAAAGAACTAACATTTTGAAAAGTTTAGAGCTCATTGTTAGTGTGTTTATTTTTAAGTAAATGATATCTCTCTTCTAAAGTTATATTTTCAGTTTCCAATTCCACCTTGAAAACTAAAACTAAACAGTATTTTTAAGCATGAGCCACATCTTTCAATAATTTTTATTGTGAATGAGAAAGCATTTGTCCCAGACTCATCACTTAATGGGAAACAACACAGAAACAAACAAAACAGTGATTCTTGAAAGAAGTAAATGTTCAAAATATCTACTTTTGTTAAATGAAAGAGATGAGTTAGCCATAGTATCTGATTGTTACTAAATGTACTGTTGAGATAGTTTTAATGTCAAATATTGTAATATCAATGTTTTTCTGTAAGAAATATAAACTTGAAATTTGATTTTAGACTGAATATCTCTTTGTTTCGGTTTATTTTTGGATTTTGCAGCTTTTCCAAATTGTTGGGAAACACAGCTGGGTTTATTAATATACTGAAGCTTTTTAATTGGAGAAGAGGAGCCTCATGGTGTGCAGCTCTGGATCTCTTCCCGTAGACTTCATAGCCAACTACTCTATCTTCCCTAGAAAGAAATGGAATCAAATGCCAGTATTTAGGGTTAAATATTTTGTTTTCTATCTCATGACTTGGATAATATAATAATAGTGGTAGCCAGCATGATTGTTTATCATATGCCTAACTCTATACTAAGCCTCTTCCATGAAATATTTTATTTAATCTTCACAACAGCCTAAGCCTGTTCAGCTTTTCAAATAAATAAATGGAGGCCTGGAAAGGCCTTCTGCTTGTTTCTAAAATACTTGAGTACAATAAGAAAATATAATTTTTTACTACTTCCAGCTGCAGCTGCCTGACCTTAGCAACAGTTGTTGCTTATTTATTCACAATCACTAGCTGATGAGAAGGTACTGCTCAGCCATAGGGGGACGAAGAAAGAGGAAAACATAGGTGTCCTAATAAGTAGAAAGTCCAACCACCCTGAAAACACACCCTGAGGACCGCCTGGGTCAGTCCTAGTCATCCAACATATTTTCAAAAAGCAGCTTCTGGTCTCCCTTGGAGGACCCTGGCTGCCGCTGGATTTTTGATTAGTTCCTTAACATTTCCTCTCTGACTTTCTCTCAGTTTAAATAGTGGATTTCAAAATGGTCAGGGACTTCAGAACTCACCAGACTCAAACTTCATTTGCAGAAAAACTGAGGGTCCTCATAGTTACGTTTTTGCCCTAGATCACAGAATGGATTCCTCGTATTGGCCTGACTGCATCAGTTAAAATACTCCCAACATTATTATCCCAGGTTTCAGACTAAATTGCTACCACCTCCAATTGAAGATTCCCAAAACTTGAAACAAACCAAAGAAGTTGAAGCTTATGTTCAATTATCTCTATATTCCTTCCTTTTCTCCTTTCTTCCTTCTCTCCTTCCTTCCTTCTTCTCTTCATTCAATCACACAAGTACTGATTGTATGTATGTGATGAGACAGGCAGTACACCATTCACTAAGACTATAAAGCTAAAAAGATTAGAGTCTTTGCCTCAATTCATCCACTGAAGCATGTTCCCCAGCCTCACTAAATGAAGCCTCATCTAGGAATCGGGGTCATTCAGTCCTAGTCACAGTTTTCCCATCAATCTGATGTGTTTATTGAGTACTTACCATTTCTAGGCTTTTTGTGCATAATGATTAAGAAGGCCTACAAGTATTCCTGTACTCAGTCACTTTATACTGAAAATAGTAGAAACAAACTATAAATGTTATGAGAAAAAAATTGAGTAGGTATGGTAGAGTGGCTGAAGGGGTTTACACTCATGGGGTTGGTGAGGTGAGCTGCTCTGAAGCATTGACATATAAGTTGAGACTCAAAGGGGACAGTCATTCAGAGATCTCATTGAGGGTGTATTGCAAGAAACATTGACCATCTCAGCCTTGGAGCAGCAGGGCAGAGCCTTGGGACAGCAAAGCCCCTGACCCCCTCTAGTGGTCAACAGCCTCCTCTGTTTACTCCAGTGTGTTGTAAAAATAGTACCATTTTCTGTGTGGCCTGATATGAAGAGCCCTGGGAAGCATTATTCTGGTGGAAGAGAAAATCCAAGTAGAAGAAAAGCAAAGGAAACTGAGAATGGTGTGCAGGTAACTGAGGGAGAAGAGTGCATGAAAGAGAGAGTGAGGGGGAATGAGTCAGATCCTTTGGATCCTTGTAGCCTTGATATGGTTATAAGGATGGATGTAAGAGTTATAGTCATCTATTTCGAAAAGTGAAAGTCACTCAGTCCTGTCTGACTCTTGCGACCCATGGCCCGTAGCCCACCAGACTCGTCTGTGGAATTTTCCAGGCAAAAATACTGGAGTGGCTTGCCATCTCCTACTCCAGTGTTACAGTATGTATTAAATAGGATAATCAAAATTCATATTTTTAAAAATATTGAAAAAAAAAAAAGAAAATAATACAAAGAGTGGAGAGAGGAAATTTTACCTAGAGCCTGGTGTGAGTACTAAAATGAACTAAAATTGAAACAACTTAAAATGAACACTGAGAATGAACACTAGTGGCTAAAGTGCAACATTTTGGACCATGTAATCTTCTTTGACTCATTAAAGGAAACATGAACTTGCATTAGGACACACTAATTAGACTTTTTCTTGATACCCAAGGGGAAGAAATGTACTCCACGTTTTGTTACCAAATGGTTTAGTAAATTATATATTCCCTGCCATTTTTGCATACGTTTAGGAATATTTCTAGATGTCATCATAAAAGCTAAAAACTAAAATTTTACTTTAGTGAAGGTCTTTCATCAGATCTGAGTTTTTGATAAATATAGATATCTCCATGTACATTGTTTTCTGGTGATGAAGCCTGATTAAAGTTGAATCTTTTTGCCTTCTAGACCTCTCTTTATGCCCATGCCTCCGCGTCACTGCTTACAGTCCTATCAAGCTGGCATATCCATGCCCACCTTTTGCACCAAAGAATTTCCTACTTCTGATGCAACACAGAGCTCAACCCCAAACCCTTGGTAACTATACAGTAGTTCTCTAGTTTGAAGTTCCCCAAACCAGAGAACTCAGATGGCTCAGAGTTCTCAGTTCAAACTTGAGAACTCAGATGGCTCAGAGAACTCAGAACAACTAGTTCAGATAGTAAAGAATCTGCCTGCAATGCAGAAGACCTGGGTTCGATCCCTGACTTGGAAAGATCCCCTGGAGAAGGGAATGGCTACCCACTCCAGTATTCTGGCCTGGATAATTCCATGGACTGTACAGTCCATGGGGTGGCAAAGAGTTGGACACAACTGAGTGACCTTGACTAAGGTAGCTTTGGGGGCTTCTCGGGCTGGGCAGTGGTAAAGGATCCACCTGCCAACGCAGGAGACACAGGATACTCAGGTTCAATCACTGGGTCAGGAAGGTCCCCTGAAGGAGGACATGGCAACCCACTCCAGTATTCTTGCCCGGAAAATTCCATGGACAGAGGAACCTGGAGGTCTATGGTCCATGGCGTCACAAAAGAGTCGGACATGCCTGGGCATGCATCCATTCAAGGTAGCTTTAAAAATAGACAGATACCACCCTAAACCAATTGAATCAGAATTCCTGGAGAGGAGGGCCTGTGTGTTGACAACTTTTAAGCTCTCCAGGTGACTTGAGTGAGACAGGGTTAAGAACTGATGAGCTTAGTTAGCCCTCCCCCTACTTAAAGTGAGCTCCAAATAGAATGAGGAGTTTCACCCTTGCTATTGGGTTTGATGGATTTCTCTTCCCAGACAGGGAGAAAAAAATTACTAACCAGCTACAGCAGAGTATGCCACAAACAAGAAAGTCTTTGTAGTCAACTACCGTGGAAGGTAAGTGAGCAATTACCTCCTTGACCTTGTAATTTAATGAGAAAGGCTCCATAGGTAATCTGCTTTGGTTCTGGCCTCATTCAAAAGCTGTATGGGAATAGATATTTTATTGAGTCCTTTTCACCTTCTCATTGAGAAAAGAGGAGAAAACTTTATAGAAAGATTCTAGAAGGGAACAAATGAAAAATGACTCTTAAACTTGAGTGTGTATAAAAACCACTTGAAGAGCAGACCTCCCTACCACGCCCCAAACATTGCTAATTCTTAGAGTAGTTCCAGTGTTGGTCCCAGGGACCTGTATATTTAACAAGTCCTCTAAATCAGGGGTCCCCAACCTCTGGATCTAATGCCTGATGATCTGAGATGGAGGTGACGTAATAATAACAGAAATAAAATGCACAGTAAATGTAGTGCGGTTGAATCATCCTGAAATCACCCTCCCCTCCAACCCTCCAAATCTGGTTTAAGGAAAAACTGTCTTCCACAAAATTGGTCCCCGGTGCTAAAAAACTTGGGAACCACTGACCTAATACACAGACCGATGGGAAACAGGAGTTTACAAAAAGCTACCCCTTTTTGATAATGTATGAATATTCCTTCTTGACTCTCATGCAAACCCAAGGGCCCTTTGACCACTATTGAAAGGAAATAGAATTAAGAAAATCTAAGTTTGCAGGCAAATTTTAAAGGCCACAGCAGAGTCATGCCAGCTGGAATAAGAGGACAGGAGAGAGAAAAGGAGCTCAGGCAGCAAGTGGAGACAGTTGGGGAGAGGGCTCTGACTTGAGGAACGTACCCAGGTGCAGAGGCCAGATCCAGGCTGAAGAAAGGAGTCGTGCTGTCAACTGGAGCAGATTCTCTGCAGTGAGCAGGCTGGAGAATAATGTTCCAGCTGCTGTTCTGGAAGTCAGATGTAATAATCCTGCCCTTCTTAGAGGCAAACTCTTCTAATCAAGCTGTGAAAAATATACTAACTTTGGTCTGCTATTGTTGGCCGCAGGCTAATTTAGTCGCATCCCAGGGCTTCAATTCTCACATTTCTATCAGAAACAAACTGCCTTGAGTTTAGGAAATGTGAGTGTCAGGAAGTTCACTTTGAAACACACACTGACCTCTCTGTGAGGCAGAGAAAGAAAGGGGGTGGGGGGGCAGCCAGCAGTCCAGCTTCTCTAGCAAAGCCATATGATAGATCGTGGGTTTCCAGCATACAGTCCCTGGAGTCAATGAAAAGTAACAGAATGCAAAGTGCAGTAAACCATAGCATGCCAAGTATATAATAACTATTCCTTCACTCATTGCCCCATTTGTTTATCCGTCATTTGTTCTTTCATTCCAAAAATATGTTTAAACACTACGTGTGTTCCCTTAAAAGCAGAATCTGAGACAAAGAACTGGATAAAAGTAATGTCAGTTCCCGGGTCGGGAAGATCCCCTGGAGAAGGGATAGGTGACCCACTTCAGTGTTCACGGGCTTCTCTCGTGCCTAGGATGGTAAAGAATTCACCTGCAATGTGGGAGACGTGAGTTCAATCCCTGGATTGGGAAGATCCCCTGGAGGAGGACATCATAACCTGCTCCAGTATTCTTGCCTGGAGAATCCCCATGGGCAGAGAAGCCTGGCAGGCTACAGTCTGCACGACATCAGACGTGACTGATGTCTTTGGGAGGTGATACCAAGGAATGGAAGTGAAAAAATGGAAAGAAAGGGAGAGGAAAAGGAAAACCAATGAATGTAAGGGCACACTATGGAGGGCATCACTGTGAACCATGAAATTCAGTCCTACTAGGACTCTTTTCTGAAATTATCCTCTAAAGCAGCGGGCTCCAAACCCCAGGCCACTGACTGGTACCTCATGTCAAATCAGCAGTGGCGCTAGATTAGAAATAAAGTGCGCAATTAATGTAATGCACTTGAATCACCCCAAAACCATGATCTCCACCTTCCTGGTCCATGGAAAAATTGTCTTCCATGAAATAGTCACTGGTGCCAACAAGGTTGGAGACTTACACTCTGAAGGATGGTAGGATGAATCAAATGATTTGAGGATCCCTGTCTCTGGAAGATTCTAGTCTTTCCATAGTAAATTAGTTGCTAAAAGAGGAAGGTACACCAAAGTAATATAATATCTGATATCCACAGGCTCCTGTACGCGCTCTCTCTCTTCTCTCTCATTCTCATTCTGTCAGAAATCCAAAATATCGTTTTTGAGTCTAAGGCATGATTTTGATTATCTACACATCTTTCATTTAGGCTCTCCCACTCAGACCAAACAACTTCTCCCTGCCAGGGCCTTGGTGCCCAGTACAGCAAAATATATTCAGCACCACCTAGAACAAGGTCCTAGATATCATGCCCAGGCCCTCTTCCTCAACCACAGCCCCCATGACCTTCTCTAACTCTGCTCCATTTCGAGAGAAACTGGCTTTCTAGAAATCAGACTCAGTTTGAATGATTTAAAACATCTGTCCTAGCCACCACCTCTGCATGAATAAATATCCAAAACAATCAATAATAATAACTGAGTAAACACCATGCACCAAGGACTAAGTGCATGAATGTACATGAATTATTTTTTCTACTTTCACCATCTTTTATGAGGTAGGTAGTATATTGTTATGGGGCTTCCCTGGTGGCTCTGTAGTAAAGAACCTGCCTGTAATGCAGGAGATGCAGG
Organism: Redunca redunca; assembly: GCA_006410935.1. Taxonomy (NCBI): domain Eukaryota; kingdom Metazoa; phylum Chordata; class Mammalia; order Artiodactyla; family Bovidae; genus Redunca; species Redunca redunca. The sequence goes on from SJYQ01003204.1 coordinate 294,797, forward strand.
AGACACGGGTTCGATCCCTAGGTCGGGAAGATCCTTTGAAGGAGGGCATGGCAACCCACTCCAGTATTCTTGCCTGAAGAATCCCATGGACAGAGGAGCTTGGCAGGCTGCAGTCCACCAGATTGCAAAGAACTGGACATGACTGAAGTAACTAAGCACAGAACAGCACGGGATTTTCTTATACTCCTTGCAAAAAGGAGAAAACTGAAGCAGTAAGTAACAAGGTCACACATCTAACAAGCAGTGGAACAATACTTAAGACCCAGGAGGCATGTCTAGAGGCTATATTCTTCATTTCTCTGCTCTGCTGGCTCTCAGGTTTCCATCTCAGGTCAATCCCTCTTGTCACTTTCTGTCTGATACTCTGTAAGGTATATCTTATAAGTTATAAGCAGGGTGACAAGATACATCCTTGACGCACTCTTTTTCCTATTTGGAACCAGTCTGTTGGTCCATGTCCAGTTCTAACTATTGCTTCCTGACCTGCATACACGTTTCTCAAGAGGCAGGTCAGGTGGTCTGGTATTCCCATCTCTTTCAGAATTTTCACAGTTTATTGTGTTCCACACAGTCAAAGGCTTTGGCATAATCAATAAGGCAGAAATAGATGTTTTTCTGGAACTCTCTTGCTTTTTCCATGATCCAGCAGATGATGGCAATTTGGTCTCTGGTTCCTCTGCCTTTTCTAAAACCAGCTTGAACATCTGGAAGTCGGCGGTTCACATATTGCTGAAGTCTGGCTTGGAGAATTTTGAGCATTACTTTACTAGCATGTGAGATGAATGCAATTGTGCAGTAGTTTGAGCATTCTTTGGCATTGCCTTTCCTTGGGTTTGGAATGAAAACTGATCTTTTCCAGTCCTGTGGCCACTGCTGAGTTTTCCAAATTTGCTGGCATGTTGAGTGCAGCACTTTCACAGCATCATCTTTCAGGATTTGAAATAGCTCAACTGGAATTCCATCACCTCCACTAGCTTTGTTCATAGTGATGCTTTCTAAGGCCCACTTGACTTCACATTCCAGGATGTCTGGCTCTAGGTGAGTAATCACACCATCGTGATTATTTTGGTCATGAAGGTCTTTTTTGTACAGTTCTTCTGTGTATTCTTGCCACCCCTTATAATATCTTCTGCTTCTGTTAGGTCCATACCATTTCTGTCCTTTATTGAGCACATCTTTGCATGAAATATTCCCTTGGTATCTCTAATTTTCTTGAAGAGATCTCTAGTCTTTCCCATTCTGTTCTTTTCCTCTATTTCTTTGCATTGATCGCTGAGAAAGTCTTTCTTATCTCTCCTTGCTATTCTTTGGAACTCTGCTTTCAGATGCTTATATCTTTCCTTTTCTCCTTTGCTTTTCACTTCTCTTCTTTTCATAGCTATTTGTAAGGCCTCCTCAAACAGCCATTTTGCTTTTTTGCATTTCTTTTCTATGGGGATGGTCTTGATCCCTGTCTCCTGTACAATGTCATGAACCTCCATCCATAGTTCACCAGGCCCTCTATATATTGTCACCCTGCTTATTTAACTTCTATGCAGAGTACATCATGAGAAACACTGAACTGGAAGAAACACAAGCTGGAATAAAGATTGCCAGGAGAAATATCAAGAACCTCAGATATGCAGATGACACCACCCTTATGGCAGAAAGTGAAGAGGAACTCAAAAGCCTCTTGATGAAAGTGAAAGAGGAGAGTGAAAAAGTTGGCTTAAAGCTCAACATTCAGAAAACAAAGATCATGGCATCTGGTCCCATCACCTCATGGCAAATTGATGGGGAAACAGTGGAAATAATGTCAGACATTATTTGTTGGGGCTCCAAAATCACTGCAGATGGTGAGTGCAGCAATGAAATTAAAAGACACTTACTCCTTGGAAGGAAAGCTTTGATGAACCCCAACAGCATATTGAAAAGCAGAGACATTACCTTGCCAACAAAGGTCCATCTAGTCAAGGCTATGGTTTTTCCAGTAGTCATGTATGGATGTGAAAGTTGGACTGTGAAGAAAGCTGAGCACTGAAGAATTGATGCTTTTGAGCTGTGGTGTTGGAGAAGACTCTTGCGAGTCCCTTGGACTGCAAGGAGATCCAACCAGTCCATCCTAAAGGAGATCAGTACTGAGTGTTTATTGGAAGGACTGATGTTGAAGCTGAAACTCCAATACTTTGGCCACCTCATGCGAAGAGTTGACTGATTGGAAAAGACCCTGATGCTGAGAGGGATTGGGGACAGGAGGAGAAGGGGACGACAGAGGATGAGATGGCTGGATGGCATCAATGACTCGATGCAGTTTGAGTGAACTCCGGGAGTTGGTGATGGACAGGGAGGCCTGGCATGCTGCAATTCATGGGGTCGCAAAGAGTCAGACACGACTGAGCGACTGAACTGAACTGCACTGGACTGAAGGTATATCTATCTCTTCATTGGAGCTTCCAGATTCAAAATCACCCTTTCATCTTCTTTCTTTTACCAGAGTTAAATCTACTTCCTTTGAGATTTTTTCACAAGAAGATATTTCCATTCATCTGGAAAAGTTACTGATTAATGTATTTCCAAGAACTAAGTCATAATTATACTTTTAGCAGTCCATATGGCAGTTCTCTGCATCTGTTCACCTTGGCACTATCCCTTGATCCAAGCCACTTAACAATATTCAACTGTGGTCCATATTCTACTCACCCCAATAATGCTTTCCTCCCAAGGCAACAATCTTCCAGACTGGAATTTTGAACACAGCATAATCACTGAACCACAGTCTTTAACTGAATTGAATTGATCAGGCATCACTTCATTTCTCTTTCACCACCGTTTGGTTGTTAACTAGTATGTCACAGCTAAGGACAGTGTCAAATAGCTCTCAGATTTTCCACTTTACCTTTATTTTTTTTTTTTTTTTTTTT
>SJYQ01003205.1:0-22698 GCA_006410935.1 Redunca redunca
ACTCTTGTTTGAGGACGAATCCTTTCTAGGTGCCGTGGGGTGCAGGCAGTCAGATCCACTTTGTCAGCTTTTCCACCTGTCTCAGAAATATTATTTGGTCAGTGACTTAAAAGGATCAAACCCTCTTTGAAAAGGGCCCTATTTTTTGCCCTTTCTGAAATCTCTTACTTCTCAACCATATGGTCAGACGGTAGAATAAACTGGCATTCTGGTGAAACATCTTATAAACCAAAGGCAGCCACTGCCTCTCTCTTCCTATTTCGATCACACTAAGACCTACCAGAAATGTTGTGGCATCTCTGGTTGGTGGGGATGCTAGCTCTCTGCTGAGAAGCAACAGAATTGCCACCATTTCAAATAAATGTCCTTTGCAGCCAGTGCTGGCTCAGGCAAGGAAAGATTGCAGAGACCCAGCACTTCACATACAAGTCATTAACATCAACTTCAGGAAAGTCAAGTCCAGAAATGCAATGTCTCTTGCCAAAAAGTTCCACTGAGTTTTCTAGGACCCCTGTGACCTAATTTTAAATGTCTTTCTTTTTTTCTCAAGCTTTTTTTCATAGATAATAGTATGATAAGCTGTTAATTCAATCATTTTTGCTTCTCTGCCACCCTTCATCCCATGATTAAAGAGTATTATTAACCACCCTGAAGACACATTAAATAACCAAGCTGTCTGACAGCTGCATATCAGAACACTAATTGCCAATACTGGCATGGCTAAAAAAAAAGGCTTAACTGTTTCTTTGCCCTCAGCTGTTTTTGCACTTCAGCCATCATGCAGAAACACACATCTGGATAATAGGATGTATTATTGGGAGGCTGTTAATATGTAAAGTGCAAAGCAAAAAGGGCATGAAGACTAAATAACAGAAGCAAGAAAATTGTTATTTTGTGGCAGCCCTCTTTCACTTCTCTATTATTTAATAAAGCAGTTCCATTATCTCCTACCAACCCACCCATCCCCAATTAGTCATAAAAAAGGACACTCTCACCCACAACATTTTTCAGCTGCACTGCCTTCGTTGGTTGTTCCTCTTTGCACTAACACCAAATGACAGCTACCATGATCAGTTGCCTTAGAATATAGGATGATTCAAAAAGCGGAATCGGGCCTTATTATGAAGACAGCATGATTGGCCATTTAAAATCAAGAGCCTGCTCATCTCTGCTGTATTCTTTTAAATACTCCAGTCTGTGTCATCAACTCAAAATTCAGCAGAAAACATCTCTTTGGTCATTGGACAGAATCTTAAAAAACACGATGATGTGAGTATTTGAAAATGAATCAGATAGCCTGGAACTACAGCGTGAGGGTGAACGGCCTTTTTCCAAGAAATAACTAGGAACGTGGAACCTGAACCAAATGCTTGAATAAGGATAATGGAACAACTAGCAGGCATTTAAGGTAACCTATCCTTTTAATTTTATGGTAAACTACTGGAAAAAGCAGAATAGCTAGCCTAATTTACATGCACATGATGGGATGGATCTTTTCAATTCGAGGATAATTGCTTTACAGTGTTGTGGTGGGCTTTGCTGTACGATGTGAAGCAGACCTAGGTATACATATATCCCCTCCCTCGTGAGCCTCCCTCCAAGCCTGCCCCCATCCCACCGAGTAGGCTGTCCCAGAGCCCTGATCCAGCCCCTGTGCGCTACAGCTGCTTCCCGCTGGCTGTCTACACGCGGTGGCACACAGGTCAGTGCTCCTCTCAATTCACCCGCCCTCTCTTCCCCCCATCCCACGTCTGTTCTGTCTGCATCTCTCTTCCTGCCCTGCAAATGAGTTCATTAGTATCATTTTTCCAGATTCCGTATATATGTGTTAACAGACATTTTTCTCTTTCTGACTTAACTTCACTCTGTATAACAGGCTCTACATTCATCCATCTCACCACAACTCACTCAAATTCATTCCTTTTAATGATTAATATACTACTGTATATATGTACCACAACTTCTTTATCCATTCATTTATTGATAGGCATCTAGGTTGCTTCCATTTCCTCACTACTGCAAATAGTGCTGCAATGAACACTGGCTTACATGTGTCTTTGAATTATGGTTTTCTCAGGGTATATACTCAATACTGGTATTGCAGGGTCATATGGTAGATTTATTCCTAATTTTTTAAGGAACCTCTATAGTCTTCTCCATAGTGGCTGTATCAATTTACATTCCCACCAACAGGGCAAGAGGGTTCCCTTTTCTCCACACCCTCTCCAGCGTTTATTGTTTGTATGTTTTTTTGATGATAGCCATTCTGACCAATGTGAGGTGATACCTCATTGTAGTTTTGATTTGCATTTCTCTAATAATGAGTGTTATTTATAGATGCATCTTTAAAAAGGAAATTTCTTATGTTGTCTGGTGTGCATAAATCATTTGAGTTTAAATTATATTTTAAAGAGAGATAAACAGTATTGTCCCTTAGTTTATAAATAGTAGCACTAGCAATTGGTAGTACAACCAATAATTCTTAAAGGAGGAGAAACATTATAAGAAAAATTTATGTTTGGTTACAACACCTAGTTTAATATCACCACAAAAACGTTCAACTGCCCTTTCAGTAAAGATGGCTATGATTAAGAGGATTCCAATCAGGTCAAGAGGAAGGAGAGACAAAGACGTTGGCAAGATTGGTTTTCCTTTCTGATGCTTTTCTTTGCCATCCCTTCTTTCATAGTGTGGAGGCAAATGAAAATGTAGAAGGGAGGGCAGTTAGTTGCGTGCTCTCAGATTGGAAGAGCACGCAAAATAATCTCCAGCGTGGAAACACGCCCGAGAAATATAAGTTAATGGTGCAGAATTTTCTGAATGTGTTGCCACAAAAGTTGAAATACTGTGAAGGTTGACGGTAGAATGTGTGATGAAACTGCAATATGAAAAAACAGCTTATAGCTATTCTAAGGGAAAAAAAAAACTTATTTCTGGAACTCCTTGTAATTTAGAATAGGCCATGGCCAGTCAGAGCTGGAAGGGGTCTTAAGAGGTTATTTAACGATCCATTTCATAGATGAGAAAACTAAGGACCAAAAAGGGTGATTATTTCACCATCAGTGATTAATGAGAGGCAGAGATAAGCATAGAATCGCAGTGCCTATTTCTAATTAATTCCTGTCTCATTTGGTTCTGCACAAGTAGAAGGGAATAAGTTAAAGTACTAGAACAGTGGTGTGGGAGACCAGTTCTGGGGATCCATGAGGTCAGACTATTTTCCTATTAATACTAAGATGTTATTTGCCTTTCTTATTCCCTCTCATGGGTGCACAGTGGAGTACAGTCACATGCCAAATCAATGTAGAAGCAGACACCCAGCTTCTTACAAGAGGGATTGCAAAAAGGTAAAATAATGCCACTCTTTTCACTAAGCTTATTTTCGTTCTGAAAAACAGAAACTTTCATAAAAATATATTTAACATTTTAATAGTTGTTCCAAATCAATATTTTTTAAATTTCTCATTTTAATTTAAAAAATACAAAATATTGATAGATATAATCCACATATACAAAAGCTATCTGGGATCCTCAACGTTTAGAATATGAAGGGATCCAGACATCAAAAGGTTTAAGAACTTAGGCAACAAAAACTTGAAAAAATAGAAAGGATAAAAGAGGAATTTTATAAAAACTAAAAATCCTCACTCCTTCCTTTTTGGATCCACTTCTTGCCTTCCTTAGGAGCATGATTCCAATGAGATGGATACATCAATCAGGAACAACTGCAGTGATAGGGGGCTTCATAGGTAATATTACAATGATGGGGGCTTAGGTAGGAGCTGGATTTGAATTTTGGCTCTGCCACTTAAAAGTTCTGAGAACTGATCAGTTAAGCCCCAGGTTCCTCATCTGCATGAATTTAGGCAGGTAGAACACCTACCTTATGAAAGGGTTAGTTTAGGAAAAGCATTGGTATAGTGCCTGCCTATGGTATGTACCCAGTTTAGCCATTATAATTATTGTTCAAAATACTATGCTACGAAAACCTACTGAATGGGAGAAGGCATCTGCAAATGATATGTCTGATAATGGGTTAATATCCAAAATATATAAAGAAGTCATACAGCTCAATTTATATATATATATATATAATGTTATACGTGTATATACATATAAACAACCTGATTGTTTATATATATAAGCAACCAGGTTAAAAAATAGGCAGAGGACCAAAATAAGCATTTTTCCAAAGACCTATAGATGGCCAACAGGCATATGAAAAGAGACTCAACATCACTAATCATCAGGAGAATGCAAATCAAAACCACCCACCTGTCAGAATGGCTGTGTCAAGCAGCCTTGTGAGGTAGGTGTTAATTCCCTCGTTTGGTCAATAAGAACACAAAGAGTTGCCAGAGCTACACCGAGTCCTTGCTCAAAACCTGCCAACCCCTACCTTCAGTAGGAGTTAACATACATCTTTTAAGTCACAGGATCAAGAGATAAGACAGGAAGTTATAAGGAGAGAAGCAAAAACCAAAAACCCAGAGGGAACCAGCAGGGACCCAGATGGTGATAAATCTGACCTCAGACAGACCCTGAATCTCATTAAACACTGATTTTACTACATTAGTGAATTAAATGACATACCCACGGGTAGTCATAACTGGAAATTAAGGACCAAAAAGGATAAAAAGAGCGGCACCCTACTCCCTCAAAAATCCCTGTCCCTTCCCATATAGACTATTGCACGTGCCTACACTCAGCTTCATCTCATCCCCCCTCGTTTTGTCTTTACTCTTCAAAATCAAAGCCTTCTCACCACAGGGGTGAGAAGCTGACCTGTGAACTATATTCTCACCTCTCCATTCTTCTGCCATTGAACAAGGTTTGCACTGCATTGATCTCAGCTTTGGCTTCATTATTTGGCTACACGAACCCACACGCCCCCACACAAGTGGATACAATTGAGTCAAAATAGATGTTAGTTTGTGAAGAATGACACCAAGGTGCCCCAGTTGGCTTCAGAAATAGGGGATTTGCTCTCATTACATATGGTGATTTAGGATTTTATCCTCAATATTCTTCTGTGTGCTGTTCTATAAGAACTGTGGGATGACATAATTTGTGAAAAGACGCGCTGTTTGTAGAAGTGATGGGGTGCCATTGTTTCTTTTAAAACTCAAATATGCCTTACCTTACAGAACTTGTTCTTGTATGAGCTATGGCCTGGATCCATTTGTAAACGAGGAGGAAAAGAAGGGGAAGAAACCAGATATTACTTACTAAATAGACATCAAGCACGGAGGCATCATCTTGCATTTCCAGAGCATTTGGCTCAGAAGTCAAGTAGATGGTCCCCTCTTCCAAGGTAAAGGTGGAACTGGAAGGTAACCCTTTACTGGAAAAATAAGGAAGAATGATGAGCATGTGTCCTTCAGAACAAAATCCAAGAGCCCGTCCCAAGTGGTGGCTGAGGTGGGTAAGCTTTGGGGGAAAGAAAAATGTTCATTGTTTAAAGGAGATAACGGTCACACCTACAGGTGTGTGCGCTTATGTCTGAAGAATCTGGCTTTATTGGCAGTGCTTTTTCTCTGTCAACTTCAGTGCATGAGACACTTTGTATTTCTGAGAGGTGATCTGTGGGCCCCACCCCTTGTGAGGGTGGATTTCTGGCAATCTAGAGGCCCATCTCCAGCTCTGAATAGTTAGCTCTCACTGCTTAAATCCTTTTCTCAACAGTATTGATGTTTTTCCTAGCTTACAGAAGATAACCTGATCCCTCCTTAGCACTGATGATTTCTTTCTTCAGACCTAAAAGTGCAGCAGAATCCCCTTGCGGGGACTTGTGATAGCCCAAACTCCTGGGCCCCACCCCCAGAGTCTGACTGGGTCTGACATGGAGCCCATGGTAACAAGCTCCCAGGTGATGCTCTTGCTGCTGATTCAAGGCCGACAGTTGGAGTAATAATGAATTACATAAATACAGAGCTCTGTGTCATGTGCTTTGTGAGGACAGTTGAGATGGACCCTTCCTATCAAGGATAACAACAAAAGCCAAAGGAATTCAGGGAGACAATTCTGGAGTCCTTTATGGAAGGGAAGCCAGCTTGTTTTGTCATGATATGATAACCAGTGTTAAGTAAATGGTCCATTAACGTAAAGAATCTGCCTGCCTATGCGGGAGATACAAGAGACACAGGTTCCAGTGCTGGGTCGGGAAGATCCCCTGGAGTGGGAAATGGAAACCCACTCCAGTATTCTTGCCTGGAGAATTCCATGAACAGAGGAGCCTGGTGGGCTAAGTCCACGGGGTCCTGAAGAGTTGGAAATGACTAAGCGCACACATACACTAACATTCAGTTCAGTCGTGTCTGACTCTTTGTGATCCCATGTCCTGCAGCTGACATTGACAGTGTTTAAACTGAGAATTTAGTGGCTCAGGAATGTACAGTCTTCCCCCCTACTGAAACAAAAGTTAGTTATATTTTTAACCTGTGGAAATTTTCCACGTGGTTTTCAGGAACAAAACATCTACACACAATGGTGGAAGAGTCTGATGTTGGTGTTAGAAGAGGTGGGCTAGCAGCCACGTGGGACAGACCAGACCTAGCTGGGGCTTTGCCTGGGCACCAGGGCTGAGAGCAGGAGAGAAATCTGGCCTCCTCACTCACCTCCCCATCACCAGGACCCATCACCCCTGGGGGCTGAGCTCTCAGCTCACTCCATTGAAAACTCCCACCTAAAGTCACCCTCTGGGCTTCCTGTCTGAGCTTCCCAGATATAGGTGACTTATTGAGGTCATTGTACTCCTCAGTCCTCCGTCTTCTGGGCACGACACATAATTCTACTTCTGTACATACCTATTAATTGAAGATACATGAAATAGAAGTTCTGAGCGCTTCAATATTAAAACAATTTCTCAAAAGAATTATATGGATCTTACGAAATCAGGTTCATTTGTAGAACATATAACACAAAATTGTGAGAACCCAGACTAGTAGTAAGAGGAAAGGGAAGCAGGGAATCTCCCATAGGTTTTCCATTTGGTGATATTTGAGAATTTGGAAACTCAGGGGTGAAAGCCACTTTACTTTGGCTTGATATAACTTCTCTTTAAATTCTAGACACAGAAAAAAAAAAGTCCTCCTGCTTTTCAAAAACCCAAGATGGGTTATACAAGGTGGGAAACTGTGTTTTGATTGATTTTTAAAGATCAAGGTGAATGTGGCCTCTTTCCACTGAGCTGTTGACTTTATATTATAAACCTTTACAGATTTCTTGGGTTAAATAAACCATCAGGTTTCAAGGGATGCTGCTTGGAGAGGCACTGCATGGTAATGAATGTTGCTCAGGTTATTTTCTGGATCAAGAACAAGGATGCTGTGATGGGCTTTAACTGGCTTTTGCCTTTTGACTGCTAAGATGCCACTCACTAATCCCATGGGTAGGGAGCAGTCCTGCCTGGTTAAGCCTTATGAGAAAGATGAATGCTTTATCTACTTAAACATCAAACCAGGAAACAAAGTGGTTGCAAAATATGTAGAGTTCACATTTAATACAATGCAAAAACCTCTAGTGGCTTCTGGGTTATTTTGTAACCATAATTTACTTGATGAGGTTCAAATCTAAGCTTCTCTCATCTTGTTTGAGTTTTTGGTCATGATTTTAAATTATTTCCATCCTAAGATTAAGGGTATAACCAAGATATTCTAGAAGTGCTTTTTCTTTTTAAAATTTAATAGCATACCACCTGTAGTATAAAATATAGCAAAAAGTAATCCTCCTCCTTTTTTTGGTCCTTCTGTGATTCAGAGTTCACCTCCCTAGGAGTAAATCCTTTTTGTAAGTATTTTTCAACCTAATATTTGTTTTACTTTTGGAAACTATGAATGAGTCACTAGCATGGTTAAAACCAAATACAAATAGAAAAACAATTAGTTTTCTTTGGGGTTTAACAGGTACATTTATCAGCGTTTGGTCACTTGCTTAGTTGTGTCTGACTCTTTGCAACCCTATGGACTGTAGCTCACCAGATTCCTCTGTCTACAGGATTTTCCCAGCAAGAATACTGGAGTGGGTTGCCATTTCCTTCTGCAGCTATTTTAGCTAAAATATAGTATTTTCTCTGTAATCTATTATATTTCCTTAATACCATATGGTCAAATTTAATAAGATCCATCAAGCATATTAAAAGAAAAGACCTTCTGTTAATTTACCCTGTTTTGCACATGTTATAATAATATCCTATCTTAGAAGAATATTCTGAGCATCCTTAAATTTGGGGGACAAGAATGAGATATCCAGAGTATATAAAAAACTCTTGTAGTACAACAGTAAAAAGACAACTCAATTAAAAATGGTCATAGGATATGAATAGACATTTCTCCAAAGAAGATATACAAATGGCCAACAGATGCATGTCAAGATGCTCAACATTATTAGTCATTAGGAAAGTGCAAATCAAAAGCACAATGAGATACCACCACTTCACAGCTACTAGGATGGCTATAATAAAAAAGATGATATGGAAAAACTGGAGCCCTCCTACATTGCTGATAGGCATGTAAAATGATGAAGCTAGTTTGTAAAACGTTTTGGTGAATCTTCAAAACCATACAACTCAGCAATTCCACTCCTTGGTATATATGTAAGGAAAATGGAAAAATATACGCCTACGCAAAGAATTGCACATGAACATACACAGCAGCATTACTCATAATAGCCAACAAGTGGAAATAACCCAAAAGTCCACCAGTTGATGAATGGATAAGTAATTCATACAATGGAATATATGGCAATAAATATAGTAAATTATTATCTATGCAGCAATATAGGTGGGCCTTGGTAAGTGAAAAAAAGCTGGTCATAAAGGAACTCATAGAATGGTGGAGAGATGCTGTACTGCAGGCTGGGGAAGCTGGGGACCATCTGCAGAGTCCCAGGGCTAGGGCTGCTGATGCAGGAGCAGAGGTAAGGGGACCTCTATCCTGGAGGAAGGTCTGCCTAGAAAATGCAAACTGCTGGCCCACGGACCCAGGCTGGCTGGGAGAAGTAGGTTTTGGGCCCAAAGAGATTTTTTTTAAACTTGAATGATTGCTAAATTAAGTAACAGGAAATTCCTACAAATCCAGTCTTCCACAGACTCTAATGAGAAATGAGATGGGCAGGCAACTCCAAGCCCACATTTATGAGTAGCGATGAGGCTGAGGCATGTCCTCTCCATTGTTCCAGGGTCCCTACTGCTGTCTTCTGCGTCACACACCTGGCCTGTTCTCGCCATTGGCATCATCTCTGCCTGGTCCCTCTGTGTGTATGTCAGCCCAACATCCTTACTGCACTGTATGAAGAAGCTGAGGCTTGAGAGGCATAGTAACTTGCTCAAGGTCACACTAGAGTTGAATAGAGCTAGAATATGAACTTTGTTTTCCAACTAAACACCTTTTCTATGGTACCCCTGATGAAATTTTAGAAATTTGCCACTGCAGAAATTGAGGGAGCTGAGACCAATGTGCCTAGGAGCTTGAGGATCATCCCATAAGCCAGCAAAAACAAATGCGGATTTGATGCTTGATATGAGCTGTGGAGATCTTTTGTTTGAGAAGAGTTATGGCCAGAGAGGTTTGAGGAAAAGTAAGTAGGCAAAATATGCTGTACAAAGCAACATATTTATCTTTCTCAAAAAAGTTAAAATAGAATTACCACACAAGCCAGCTATCTCATATATACCCCAAAGAATGGAAAACGGTCTCAGATAATTGTTCCCTCAGTGTTACGGGCTGAACTGTGGGCTTCCCTCCAGCCTCCATTTATATCTTAAAAGTCCTAACCCCCAGTACTTTAGTATGCATTGGTATTTGGAGATAGGCTCTTTAAAGAGGTATAATTAAGGTTAAGTGACATAATTGGGATGGCTCTAATTCAATATGATTTGTGTCCTTACGAGAAGAGGAGGAAGGGATTAGGACTTGGATACACAGAGGAAAGACCATGAGAAGGGGAAGAAGATGGCCATCTACAAGCCAAGGAGAGCCGCCTCAGAGAAAACCAACCTTGCTGACACCTTGATGTTGGACCTCTAGCCTCCAGAACTGTGAGAAAATAAATTTCTGTTGTTTAAGCCACTTAGTCTGTGGTACTTTGTTATGACAGCCCTAAAATTAATACATCAGTTTCACAGCAGCCTTATTCACAGTAGCCAACAGATGGTGTAATTTCACCAACTTCCTCATGTAAGTAGTCAAATTCAAAGAAGAAAGTAGAAGGGTGGTTGCCAGGTGCTGGGGGTGGGGAAGTGGGGAGTTGTTTAGTGGGCAAAGAGTTTCAGTTTTTCAAGGTGAAAAAGTTCTGGAGACTGGTTGCACAACAATGTGAATATAGTTTGAATGTTGAACTGTTCACTTTAAAATGATTAAGATGGTAAATTTTGTGTTATAGGTATGCTACCACAATCTAAAAAAAGTAACATATTAAAAATGAATATCTGATAGTTAACAAGAATAGAGGTATATAAGCTTCTAATGTTTAAATACTTAAAATAGACATATAAACATTTAGACCTGTGTAAACAATTGGGCATTTATAAAGTCACATTAAATGCTCTTGGAATAATCTCACATTAAATAGCAAAAGCTATGTAACCAATTAATCTTTTAAAAAACATTTGTTATCTCCATCATTCAGTATGTACTAAGTGATATCCAAGTATAGAACTGGCATTTTGCTTCCCTAAAAAGATTAGGTCCTATCTGCTGCCCAAGAAAGGATGAGAATACACTGCAGGGAAACAGATACCTCAGCTGATAAGGCATTACAGGCATGGCTCAGCTGGGAAAAAATCCACGTGCAATGAGGGAGACCTGGGTTGGGAAGATCCCCTGGAGAAGGGAAAGGCTACCCACTCCAGTATTCTGGCCTGGAGAATTCTGGGTCACAGAGTCAGGCACAACTGAGCAACTTTCACTTTCACCATCTTTGCTTTGAATTCTGGCTTTTCCTCTTAGCTGTATATGCAATACTGGATGCGTTTCTTAACCCCTCCAGTTACTGGAAACTCCAGTTTCCTACATGTAAAATGAGAACAACACTGAACGTGCAGGATTACTGGAGTAACAGCAAACGTCCAACACAAATACCCATTTTTGCACATTGTATTCTAGGCGCCAGGATGCAGTAGAGATTAAACAAAGATCTCTGACTCATGGAACTTACATAGCATTGAGGAAAACAGGTAATGAGAGGAAAATACTTAAAATATATAGTATGTTGGTCAAAAGCACTAAGGAGAAAAATAAGGAGAGAGAGGTGAGTGAGCAGCACAGACCATTCCCAAGCAGCACAGTTTCCCTGCTCTGCCACTGGAGTTTGCAGGGCCTTAGGCATGAGTCAGAAACCAGGGGACACATCCAAGTCCCCTGTGTCCCATGGGGCACTCTCAAGGTCTCTGAAGCCTCACCCCAACAGGCACCCTCACCTCCCTTACAGCTCTCTCTAAAGATCACATTTGAACTGCCAACTCTTCCTGGCTTCTCTAACTTCGCTCAAAGACTGTAGGTAGTCAGCTAAATGGTTTCTGACCACTTCCTTTGCATGTCCTGCAGTCTTACACCTTGCTTTTGTTTTGGGTCTCTGCTGAAACTGATAATCAAAATACTTCATTTTAACATTCTGCTGCTGTTTTTAGCAAAGAGGTTAGTAAAGGTTATACATGAAAATGCTTCACACAAGGACATAAAGCATTATCTGGGCTTTAAGAATCTTTATACTGTATACTTGAATGTGGATGTGTTTGTCCATTGCTACTTAAAAAATTAATGAAGTACAATCCATAAAAGAGTAGGGAGGTAATGCAAGAATAAACCATCCAATGTAAATAAACACATCTGCAGCCTACAGCAAATTTCTCTTCCCTTGAAGATGCCCCAAGTAGAAAGGTAAAATATGTTCTAAAAGGGATTTCCACTTAAATGTTTATGTCAATTTCATGATCAATTTCATGTTTGTTTCTCTCCAGTTCTGACACTGGTAATAGTCTTGCTATTGCTCCGTTTCCTTACTTCACTGATGACTTCTCGGGCACAAGCCTATTTGGAATTGGTTTCTAATGTTTCTGGCTGAGAGTTTTCCAGATTCCATTTTAGGGGTCACTTTCTCTTGGGAGGAGTGCCTTCAAAACTGAGCAGTCTAGTCAGAAGGCCTGCCATTTTTCAGCCTCGCAGCTTGGGAAGATCCATTTCTAGAAGCAATTTTATGTGAACAGGTTTGAGTCTGGCTGGCTGCCTGGGTTCTGCACCATCAAGTTTTGCCACAGTTCCCTCAATTTAGATGGTCTGAGGGCTAATTGCACCTAATTTGCAGCAAGTCGCTCAGGAAACTGTTAATCTATCTAGTTTTCTTCCTCCCTCGTAAAAGCAGAGGTGCTGCCAACATTCTTCGGCTGCTCTGGTCTCTGCACACGTCACAAACTTGTCACAGGTTAAGCAGGATAAGGAGGGGGAATTTTATGTCCTAGCTCCCCCTGGGAGCTGACGTTAGTGGCTCTCTGATGCTGATCAGGCCTCTCTGTCATTTACAAAAATGTTCCTTTCTTTTACCAGCAACATTAGTTTGGCTTCAGTGGAGAACATTAGCCTGGCTGGACTGCTGAAAACAGGCATAGGTAATTTTATAGCCTGGAACACTCTGATTTCTTTTTGCAGACCTAATGAGTGTTTTATAGCTGATTCTCATGGGGGCACTTGCTCAGAGAACATATGGTACAAAGCACAGTTTTTGTCTTTCAAAAGTTATCCCCTCACTGCCTTTTCTGTCAAAGTAATAATATATGATACAGATGACTTATGATAAACAACCTCCTGCTCCCACCCGTACCCCAGTCATCTCCCCAAGGGCAGCGCCTTTCACCATTTCTCTTTTTAGCCCTTCNTCTGGGGACAGGAAGCCACAGCTGCTGGGAGAGCTAAAGCAACTGAGCTCCTGCCACCAGCAGCCTCAGAAGCAGGCAGAAGGAGGAGGCACGGCCCTCCCTTTGAAGAAAGCGTGTGTGCATCTGTGGGTAGTGGCTGGAGGGAGAATGCTTTCAAGAAAGAACCCCCATCCAAGTTCAAGGAATTTTTCCACCATCTATCTCTAGGAGACTTTATTTTTCAACATCCTCCCACATTTTAAAGCTAGCAGTCCTCCTCGAATGGTGATGTTTATACTGTGATGCCATTATCTCATTTAATCATCAGAGATCACCCTGATAGGCTGGGTCTCTTCCTAGTTATCTTGTACATGTCAGTTTTAAGGCTACCATGTCTAACCACAGTTAATAAATGGTGGTACTGGATTTCAACCAGGCCTGATTGGGGAGCTATGCCATGTCCTATACATGTTGCCTCAAGCTGTCTAAGCACTGAGGAGAATTAGTCCTTTGCTGTGCTCCTAAGCTATCTCCAGCAATAATGATTCAGTTATAAAAGAAAAAAGGAGATATATAAATCTGTTTTCAAATGACACATCTATTATCATAAATCAGTCTTGATTACCTGACCTGAGAGGCAGGAATAGATATGAAAGAAGAGCAAAAAGGATTTTTGATCTCCACCCCCATGGGCTCAGTCGCTTCAGTTGTGTCTGACTCTTTGCAACCCCATGGACTGTAGCCCACCAGGCTCCTGTGCCCATGGGATTCTCCAGGTGAGAATACTGGAGTGGGTGGTCATGCCCTCTTCCAGGGGATCTTCCCAACCCAGGGATCGCACCCACGTCTCCTGCACTGCAGGTGGATTTTTTTTTTTAACCACTTAGCTACTGGGGAAGCCCCTGGATACCTTATACTCGGAAATTAATTTGAGATGGACCACAGACAAAATGTGAAAGCTAATGCTTCCCTGGTGGCTCAGTGGTCAAGAATCTGCCTGCCAGTGTAGGAGACAGGTTTGATCCCTGATCCAGGAAGATTCCACATGCTGCATGGGACAGCTAAGTCCATGGGCCACAACTACAGAGTCTGTGCTCCAGACCTGCGAGCCACACCTACCGAGTCCCTGTGCCATAACTACTGAAGCCTGTGTGCCTACAGCCTGTGCTCAACAAGGGAAGCCACCCTAATGAGAAGCCAATAAACCACAGCTAGAGAGTAGCCACTGTTTGACACAACTAGAGAAAAGCTCGCATAAATGAAGACTCAGCACAGCCGAAAACAAAAATAAATGTGAAGGCTAACACCATTAAGCTTCTAGAATAAACAAAGGGAATGTTGCCTTGACCTTGGGTAGTCATGACTAGGAAGGGGCAGAAGGGAACTTCTGGTAGGACAGGAATATTCTTTATCTACATCTGGATGATGGTTACTGGAATGTACACATTTGTCAAAATTTATGGAACTATATACTTAAGATCTGTGCATTTTGCTATATACAAATCATATTTCAACAGTGAACTGTCCACATCAAAAAACTCTGCTTTTCTATTCACAAAACTATAAATCATCCATTCAAACATATACCAAGTGCTGACTTCACCCACTTACTGTGCTAAAAGTGAAAAGTTGGCAAACAGTTCACACATGGCTGAATCACTGACTTAAAGAGCTTTCAAGAAAGTTGGTGAGGCATACATACCAAGGAAACCAGAATTGAAAGAGACACGTGTACCCCAATGTTCATCACAGCACTGTTTATAATAGCCAGGACATGGAAGCAACCTAGATGTCCATCAGCAGATGAATGGATAAGAAAGCTGTGGTACATAAACACAATGGAGTATTACTCAGCCATTAAAAAAGAATACATTTGAATTGGTTCTAATGAGGTGGATGAAACTGGAGCCTATTATACAGTGAAGTAAGCCAGAAAGAAAAACACCAATACAGTATACTAATGCATATATATGGAATTTAGAAAGATGGTAATGATAACCCTGTATGCGAGACAGCAAAAGAGACACAGATGTAAAGAACAGTCTTTTGGACTCTGGGAGAGGGAGAGGGTGGGATGATCTGGGAGAATGGCATTGAAACATGTATAATATATGAAATGAATCGCCAGTCCAGGTTCGATACATGATACAGAATGCTTGGGGCTGATGCACTGGGATGACCCAGAGGGGTGGTACAGGGAGGGAGATGGGCGGGGGTTCAGGATGGGGAACATGTGTATATCCATGGTGGATTCATGTTGATGTATGGCAAAACCACTACAATATTGTAAAGTAATTAGCCTCCAATTAAATAAATTTATATTAAAAAAGAAATTACATATGTATCATTATCATCAAAAACAAAAAAATCCCCACTCAAAACAACAAAAATTGAAAAACCCTGACAAAGTAATTTCTAGTGGACTTCATAAAACTGAACAGTTTCTATTCTTCTTGCAAGACGTCTTTTCCTGTTCATATTTGGTAGAGTCTAAAACCAGAATTGGTTCTCTCCCCAGAGCTCTTGTCTATGAAATTGAGAGATAATATAGTTAAGTAGGTCCCAGAGGTAAGGCTTAGGGTTTCCTTGGTGGCTCAGATGGTAAAGAATCTGCCTGCAATGTGGAGACCCAGGTTCAATCCCTGGGTTGGGAAGATCCCCTGGAGAAGGAACTGGCAACCCACTCCAAACCTGGATAATCCCATGGACAGAGGAGCCTGGAGGGCTACAGTCCTGGGGATCCAAAGAGTCAGACATGACTGAGCCGCTAACAATCACACAGAGGTAAGGCTTAGGGGGATAAAAAGACTAATATGAGTACTCCACAAAACGCTCAGGTAAGTGGCTTGCACTGAAAACAGTGTTCTCTAGCTAGAGAAACACACCACAAAGGCAGCAGGAACTGGAAACCCTTTAATTCACAAGAGACTCACGGCTTCCATGGAATGTGGAAGAATAAGCCAGAACAGGAGGCAGGGCAGATGAATTCCAGTACTAACTCAGCAATAAGTGTGGTGTATGCTCTCTTTGGGTAAGCTGTTTAGCCGCCCGGAGTCCCAGTTTCCTCCTCTGTAAAAATCAGGGCTTAGAACTTGGTGAGGTCCTTCCAGCTTTCGAAAGCTTTGATCCTTAGCCTAGTTGGCCCTCATTCAACTTCATCAGAAAACCAAGCCTGAGGTCACAGCAGTCTATCAGGAATACAGTGTGCAGAACCACTAACGGTTTAAGATAAAGTGAACAAATCATTCTCAGCCACAGCACCCTTAACCTCTACACTGCACCTCAATGACATAACTCCCACAGATGGGGTCTGTAGTCAGATATTCTGCAATCTCTTTACACTTGCTTCCTATCAGGATTGGAAAAAACAAATCCAGAAAAAAGTAAGCTTTATTCAGAGATGATACTATAGGTTAAACTGTCCCTCTAAAATTTGTATGTTGACAACCGAGCCCCCAGTAGCTCAGAATGTGACCTTATTTGGGAAAAGGGCAATTGCAGATGTAATTAGTTAAAATGAGGTCATAAGAGGAGATTTAACAGACATACACACAGGGAGAAGGACACGTGAAGATGAAGGCAGAGATCAGGTAATGCCTCTGTAAGCTCAAGAATGTCAGAGACTGACAGGAAATCTCCAGAAGCCAGGTGACAAGCATGAAACAGATTCATCCCCATGGTCCTCAGAAGCAAGCATCACTGAACATCTCAGACTCCTGGCCTCCACAACGGTGAGAAAACACACTTCTGTTGTTTAAGCCACATGGTGTATGGTGCTAGCAAACTAGTACAGGTGTGTTAAATGCTTCAAGGACAACCCTGCCTGGCCAGGGGGCTGGCTCACTAGCTTTCTCTCCCTTTGCTTAGCCCATAGCACAGCAGAGCAAGGTTACTGGTGATAAGTCGCTTCAGTCACGTCTGACTCTTTGCAACCCCATGGACCACGGCCAGCCAGGCTCCTCGGTCCATGGAATTCTCCAGGCAAGAATACTGGAGTGGGTTGCCATGCCCTCCTCCAGGGGATCTTCCCGACCCAGGGATCGAACCCAAGTCTCTTACGCCTCCTGCATTGGCAGGTGGGTTCTTTACCACTAGCGCCACCTGGGAAGAACCACCAGTAACCTCAACCTTCAGAAAATTTATAATTTGGGAACCTGAAAAGAGTATTTACCATTCCTATTTTCTAAACACCACAGTTTCCTATTTTTAAAAAGCAAGTAACCAAATACTTGTTAAGCCTTTATTATCTAACCAGGAATCTTCAGGTAGCGTTTGTGACTTAGCTATCGGACTTCACTCAGGTCCTCCTTATGTCAGTATGCTAAACATGTACAGGGTGGAAATGACCACCGTCAGCAAGTAAGTGGCATCATTTAGTCCAAACCCATATTACTACCAGTCTGCAGAAGCTACTGGAAAGAATATGAGAAAAGATTACAAGGCAGCTTTACCATCACAGATGTACATTGTAATTAGCACTGTTCAGGGCTATTGGAAAACCATAAGCCAGAGAGGCGCAGAATGACTGGAAGGTTTCTCATAGTGGCCAGGCCAATGCCAGATTAATTACTAGCTCTGACTTGAATAATCGGAAAATGTCACAGAAACTACTGGCCTCTGCTGGACAGGCCCGTACCCTGTCTTGAGTCATTAGGAACATAAGCAGTTTAGGGAGAGAGAAGAGCCCTAGTTTGTGAGAGATGGGAGGTGGCTGGCTGAGATGGGGGAGGTAAACAAGTACTGGCCTCTCTGAGAAGAACTGGGACTCATTCTACCACAAACCATGGCTCAGGTTTAATTATTTCTGACAGCGGTCCTTTCATACACCGAACCCCTTCCTGTAAGTTAAGGAATAAACTAGGTGCTTTAGAATCAAAGGTCTGGACACCCCGGTAGTTACAACAGTGGCTCTCCAATGACCAGGCACTAGAATGTACAGGACCAGGAAGCTGCTATTTTACCAACCCGCTGTTCCTGAAGCAGTTGCTCCTAGAACCTATAGTTTAAGAAATACACTGCATGATCTCACTTACCTGGGACAATTTCAGGTGTTCTCACCACACACACACACACACACCCAGCCCCACCCACCCACACCCACACCCCTTCCAGTTATAAGATAAATAAGTCCTGATGATGGAGTGGATGGCATGGTGACCGGAGATAATGAAGGACAGGGAAGCCTGTTGTGCTGCAGTTCACAGGGTTGCAAAGAGTTGAATACAACTTTGCGACTTAACAACGACAAAACTGTTATGCCTTAAAGTTGCAAAGAGAGTAGATCTTAAAAACAAATCAAATCAAACTAACCAAAAGAAAGAGACACAAACATAGTCCCTACTTTTAGTAAATAAAACCAACTCTTAGCCTCACACACACAAAAAGCAAAACAAAAAGTAACTATGTGAGGTGACAAATATATTAATTAGCTTGATACAGTAATCATTTCACTATGTACAGCAAATTATTATGTTGTGTGCCTTAAATATATACCATTTTTATTAAAGGTATATACTGTAAAAACAGTTCTAGGGGAGAACAGTTTGTAATCACCCATGCAAAACAGGAAATTATATAAGTTCCAAATATATTTAGCATGATAAAACTTTGATGAATTGCATGTGTATCATTTCCTATTTAAGTCTTGGGAAACTACTATTTTAGAGAAACTGGTCATTGGCATTCAAATTAATGTATCAGATAGTCATAAATAAATATTAAAATCCCCCAGAAAACAAAAAGAAAAAAAAAAACAAAAACTCAAACTGGCTTAACAGAATGGTAAAGGCAGTGGGGATGTACAGTTCAGATGCGGTGTGGTGTGTGTCTGCGAACGACTGGACAAGAATGGCCCATCCTGGGGAGCCTGGCAAAGCATGAGAAGGATGTAGGTCACTGCTGAAGGGCCTTACCCACACCTTCAAGGACTGACACTGGCATTGCCCTGCTGGTATTGAGAGTACCTGGAAGGGTCAGCATCCGGCTCTGTAGGCTGGACCTAATTGATGTTCAGGGGCTTTGAATGTGACTGACTTTACTGGATTAGATATGAGCTATTTACCACATGTCACACAAGAAATCCTACCTTCCAGAAAGCACACATAAGTCAACTAATAAATGATTAGGCACTTTGCAAAACATCATAGAAAGGTAACACATTATTTCACACTGTTCATATACCTGACTCTTTGTTATGTGTAAATGTGCTTTGCAGTCTGCAAATGCAAATAATAATGTTTAAAAGCTGTCACTGAACGTACACCCTTTCCCATTTATTCTTCCTACACTGGAGAAGTCTATATTATCCACTTTAGGGGTTTGATTTAAGCTCTAGTTATTTTGGATAATGCCTATCTTTCATATGGCCTGTCTACATCCTATTAAACATGAAATTTCTCAATGGCTATTAATAAAAATGCTCTCAAAGTATTTACCATTTAGAGTCCCCCCACAGCATTTCCTTAGATGATGTAGTTATATGACATGTGAGTTGATTTAGGAAGACGTACATGAAAGCTTTGATTCTCCCCCTTGTGGTTTCTCTTTCTAACCAGTGTCATTTAGCTGCAACTTGGGCATTTATTCCATCCGAGATTATTCTTTATCCATATAATAACTTTCCTTATTTATCACAGGCTGACATGAATAATTTATATGCAAATGTCTACTGTGCCCCTTGCCCTTGGAAGGTCCTCTGCTCCAGTAAAGCTGGAGGGGCCTAAATATACTTCCTCATGTCCCCCTGTCTCTAACAATAAAAGCATTTCTGAAAATTCAGTCTCAGAAATTATAAAGTCTGTCACTTGTGTTGAATACATATTAGTTGTTATTAATATGATCACTAAAGATAATTATGTATTTTTATGGACTTCATTTTTTTGGGCTCCAAAATCACTGCAGATGGTGACTGCAGCCATGAAATTAAAAGACGCTTACTCCTTGGAAGAAAAGTTATGACCAACCTAGATAGCATGTTGAAAAGCAGAGACTAATGCAAACAAAGGTCCGTCTAGTCAAGGCTATGGTATTTCCAGTAGTCATGTACGGATGTGAGAGTTGGACTGCGAAGAAAGCTGAGCGCTGAAGAATTGATGCTTTTGAACTGTGGTGTTGGAGAAGACTCTTGAGAGTCCCTTGGACTGCAAGGAGATCCAGCCAGTCCATTCTGAAGGAGATCAGCCCTGGGATTTTTTGGAAGAAATGATGCTGAAGCTGAAACACCAGTACTTTGGCCACCTCATGTGAAGAGTTGACTCATTGGAAAAGACTCTGATGCTGGGAGGGATTGGGGGCAGGAGGAGAAGGGGACGACAGAGGATGAGATGGCTGGATAGCATCACTGACTCGATGGACGTGAGTCTGAGTGAACTCCGGGAGTTGGTGATGGACAGGGAGGCCTGGTGTGCTGTGATTCATGGGGTCGCAAAGAGTTGGACACGACTGAGTGACTGAACTGAACTGAAATGAAGGAATGGTGTACTGGTAAATGTTTAACAACTAGATTTTTTGGGAAAAGTGTATGTGTATATATGTTTACATTAAACTTTACTGACAAAAAATGTGTAACACAGAGTGTAAAAATAATAATAAAATATGTAGTAGTCTTTACTGTAAATTCCATATAAGCAATTGATGGTAACATAATGCTTTTGTTGATTTTTGTAGAACTTCTATATCCACAGTCACTTTGTGACTGCAACTGATGACCATGTATTTTTAACATGATGTTGGTTGGTATTTTCCTTCACATTAATAAGACAAAAATGAAATAAAGACATCTGTAAGAAGTTCACTCATTTGTCAATGATATGAGCTACTTCTCTGATGAATGGAAAAATAGTTTTCAAATAATGGAAGACTACTTCCTCAGTTTTTTATGCTATTGACAATGCAATCGCTATAAATGACACATTTTGAAGGTTTAAAAGAAGATAATCAGTAAAACAAATCTAGTCCTAACTTACACTGCTTGACAAATGCTGTGGAATAAGTACTTCTACTTCAGTTTACCAATGTGCTGTCACTGAATGAAGAGCTGGAATGAAATGCACTGTAGGTGACTACCTAGCATTTCCACCATACAGATCCAACCTACATAAAAAACCTTCAGGTTAAATAACAATACGCATGTAGCAATTACAAGGGGATCACTTTTGAGTATTACCTTTTAAAAAATATAACTTGATTTACTTGTAAATTTGTCTAATTTAATTTCTGAATTAAATTTACTACTGTGGTCAAGAATCCCTTAGAAGAAATGGAGTAGCCATCATAATCAACAAAAGAGTCTGAAATGCAGTACTCGGATGCAGTCTCAAAAACGACGGAATAATCTCTGTTCATTTCCAAGGCAAACCATTCAATATCATGGTAATCCAAGTCTACACCCCTACCTGCTGAAGAATGCTGAAGAAGCTGAAGTTGAACGGTTCTACGAAGACCTACAAGACCTTCTAGAATTAACACCCAAAAAAGATGTCCTTTCATTATAGTGGACTGGAATGTAAAAGTAGGAAGTCAAGAAACACATGGAGTAACAGGCAAATTTGGCCTTGGAGTACAGGATGAAGCAGGGCAAAAGCTAAAGAGTTCTGCCAAGAGAACGCACTGGTCATGGCAAACACTCTCTTCTGACAACACAAGAGAAGACTCTACACATGGACATCACCAGATGGACAGCACCGAAATCAGATTGATTATATTCTTTGCAGCCAAAGATGGAGAAACTCTATACAGAAAGCAAAAACAAGACCAGGAGCTGACTGTGGCTCAGATCATGAAATCCTCATTGCCAAATTCAGACTTAAATTGAAGAAAGTAGGCAAAACCACTAGACCATTCAGGTATGACCTAAATCAAATCCCTTACGATTGCACAGTGTAAGTGAGAAAGAGATTTAAGTGACTAGATCTGATAGAGTGCCTGAAGAACTATGGACAGAGGTTCGTGACATTGTACAGGAGACAGGGATCAAGACCATCCCCATGGAAAAGAAATGCAAAAAAGCAAAATGGCTGTCTGAGGAGGCCTTACAAACATCTGTGAAAAGAAAAGAAGCAAAAAGCAAAGGAGAAAAGGAAAGATATACCCATTTGAATGCAGAGCTCCAAAGAATAGCAAGGAGAGATAAGAAAGCCTTCCTGGGTGATCAATGCAAAGAAATAGAGGAAAACAATAGAATGGGAAAGACTAGAGATCTCTTGAAGAAAATTAAAGATACCAAGGGAACACTTCATGCAAAGATGGGCTCAATAAAGGACAGAAATGGTCTGGACCTAACAGAAGCAGAAGATATTAAGAAAAGGTGGCAAGAATACACAGAAGAACTGTATAAAAAAAAGATCTTCATGACCCAGATAATCATGATAGTGTGATCACTTACCTAGAGCCAGACATCCTGGAATGTGAAGTCAAGTGGGCCTTAGAGAGCATCACTATGAACAAAGCTAGTGGAGGTGATGGAATTCCAGTTGAGCTATTTCAAAACCTAAAAGATGATGCTGTGAAAGTGCTGCACTCAATATGTCTGCAAATTGGAAAACGCAGGAGTGGCCACAGGCCTAGAAAGGGTCAGTTTTCATTCCAATCCCTTAGAAAGGCAATGCCATAGAACGCTCAAACTACCACACAATTGCACTCATCTCACACACTAGCAAAGTAACGTTCAAAATTCTCCAAGCCAGGCTTAAGCAATACATGAACCATGAACTTCCAGATGTTCAAGCTGGCTTTAGAAAAGGCAGAGGAACCAGAGATCAAATGGCCAACATCCGCTGGATCATGGAAAAGGCAAGAGAGTTCCAGAAAAACATCTATTTCTGCTTTATTGACTATGCCGAAGCCTTTGACTG
>SJYQ01003205.1:28761-43731 GCA_006410935.1 Redunca redunca
TTAATATCTTCTGCTTCTGTTAGGTCCAGACCATTTCTGTCCTTTATCGAGCCCATCTTTGCATGAAATGTTCCCTTGGTATCTCTAATTTTCTTGAAGAGATCTCTAGTCTTTCCCATTCTATTGTTTTCCTCTATTTCTTTGCATTGATTGCCAAGGAAGGCTTTCTTATCTCTCCTTGCTATTCTTTGGAGCTCTGCATTCAAATGGGTATATCTTTCCTTTTCTCTTTTGCTTTTCGCCTCTCTTCTTTTCACAGCTATTTGTAAGGCCTCCTCAGACAGCCGTTTTGCTTTTTTGCATTTCTTTTCCATGGGGATGGTCTTGATCCCTGTCTCCTGTACAATGTCATGAACCTCCGTCCATAGTTCTTCAGGCACTCTATCAGATCTAGTCACTTAAATCTATTTCTCACTTCCACTGTGTAATTGTAAGGGATTTGATTCAGGTCATACCTGAATGGTCTAGTGGTTTTGCCTACTTTCTTCAATTTAAGTCTGAATTTGGCAATGAGGATTTCATGATCTGAGCCACAGTCAGTTCCTGGTCTTGTTTTTGCTGACTGTATAGAGCTTCTCCATATTTGGCTGCAAAGAATATAATCAATCTGATTTCGGTGCTGTCCATCTGGTGATGTCCACGTGTCGAGTCTTCTCTTGTGTTGTTCAAAAAGGGTGTTTGCTATGACCAGTGCATTCTCTTGGCAGAACTCTATTAGCCTTTACCCTGCTTCATTCAGTATTCCAAGGCCAAATTTGCCTGTTGCTCCAGGTGTTTCTTGACTTCCTACTTTTGCATTCCAGTCCACTATAATGAAAGGACATCTTTTTGGGGTGTTAATTCTAGAAGGTCTTGTAGGTCTTCGTAGAACCGTTCAACTTCAGCTTCTTCAGCATTACTGGTGGAGGCATAGACTTGAATCACCATGATATTGAATGGTTTGCCTTGGAAACGAACAGAGATCATTCTGTCATTTTTGAGATTGCATCCAAGTACTGCATTTTGACTCTTTTGTTGATTATGATGGCTACTCCATTTCTTCTAAGGGATTCCTGCCCAAAGTGGTAGATATAATGGTCATCTGAGTTATATTCACCCATTCCAGTCCATCTTAGTTTGGTAATTCATAGAATGTTGACATTCACTCTTGCCATCTCCTGTTTGACCACTTCCAATTTGCCTTGATTCTTGGACCTAACATTCCAGGTTCCTATGCAATATTGCTCTTTACAGAATCGGAACTTGCTTCTATCACCAGTCACATCCACGGCTGGGTTTTGTTTTTGCTTTGGCTCCATCCCTTCATTCTTTCTGGAGTTATTTCTCCACTGATCTCCAGTAGCATATTGGGCCCCTACTGACCTGGGGAGTTCCTCTTTCAGTATCCTATCTTTTTGCCTTTTCATACTGTTCATGGGGTTCTCAAGGCAAGAATACTGAAGTGGTTTGCCATTCCCTTCTCCAGTGGACCACATTCTGTCAGACCTCTCCACTATGACCTGTCCATCTTGGGTGGCCCCACACAGCATGGCTTAGTTTCACTGAGTTAGACTAGGCTTTGGTCTGTGTGATCAGATTGGCTAGTTGTCTGTGATTGGCGATGGTGACTGCAGCCATGAAATTAGAAGGCAGTTGCTTTGTGGAAGGAAAGCTATGACAAACATAGACAGTGTATTAAAAACCAAAGACATCACTTTGCTGACAAAGGTCTATATAGTCAAGGCTATGGTCTTTCCAGTAGTGATGTAAGGATGTGAGATCTGGACAATAAAGAAGGCAGAGTACCGAAGAATTGATGTGTTTGAGAAGACTCTTGGGAGTCCCTTGGACCGCAAAGAGATCGAACTATTCAATCCTAAGAGAAATCAACCTTGAATACTCATTGAATGAGTGATGCTGAAGCTCCAAAGCTTTGGCCACCTGATGCGAAGAGATAAAGACCCTGATGCTGGGAAAGATTGAAGGCAGAAGAAGAGGGCAACAGAGGATGAGATGGTTGGATGGCATCACCGATTCAGTGGACATGAACTTGGGCAAACTCAGAGATGGTGAGGGACAGGGAGGCCTGGTTGCTGCAGTCCATTGGGGTTGCAAAGAGTCAGACATGACTTAGTGACCAAACGAAAGTGTGTGACCTCCCTCACAGTACCTGCCACTGCAAATTAAAACTCCAGCATGACCCAAGCAGGACTGATGCCTGTCTTGGTTTTGAATGGGAAAGACAGCAGTGGAACAGCTCTATGAGATTTTGTGCTTGGCAATTTCACTATTAATGGGATAGAATGCCCATTTTGAAATGAAAGTGACACTTTTCTGAGCAAAGCTTTACTTCAACACTTGCAAAAAAAGGTCCATTAAGGACTATCCAACATATTGTGCAATCTTGTAAGGTCTTTTTAATGCTAAGCTAAAAGCCATACTTGCAAATGTACTGAAATATCTTTTGTTAGAAAAGCATGGGAAAATTATATACTTGCTATGTATATATCATGATGCCATGAGAATACAACTAACTTTATTACTCAACTATCACAAGTTCCCAACTGGTTACTAAATGTGATCCAGATGTAAACATCAACATGATTTTATGATAATGCCAAGCACTGGCAAGGTGGTGACACAAATAAGACTGCTGTACATTGCTGGGGTCAATGTATGTTGAAACTACTGTGAAGAAAAGCATCCTCACTGACCCAGCGATCCCAATCCGAGGTACACACCCCACAGAAATGCATTCACAGGATACCAAAGTCATGTATGAGAATGCCTTTAGAAGCTTTATATAGCAGTCCTAAACCAAAATGAACATAAATGTCCATTATCAATAGAACGAATAAAGAAATATTGGTATACAGTGGATACTATTTAGCAAGGAGAATCAATAATATAGCCACACCACACAACATGGATGAGACCCAGAAACATAATATGGAGCTAGGTACAAGAGGATACAGTGATTCTGTTTATGGAATGTTCAAAATCAGGCGAAACTAATGTACAGTGTTAGAAGTCTGGAGGGTGGAGGCATTTGGGAAGGAGAAGAGGGGGAGTGGTTGCAAAGGGCCTGGAGAGGGCATCTGAGAAAAACAGCAACAACAAACACAATTCTATTAATATCAGGTAGGGATTATTATTCTCACTTTATACAGATGAGCAAGGGACTTTTAGAGAAGTTATGAAAACACAGCCTATGTTATACTTATTTAGTTATAAGTGGCTTTAGCCAGAATTTTAAGCCGGATCTGAGTCTCCTCATTCCTTTCTTCACAATATTAGTACTAAATATGGTGACTTCTTTTCTTTTTTTGCCCACTCAGCACACCTTTCCACTGCTGGTAAGAGCATCCCACTTAGCCTCCCCTCATTCCATGTGGTCCTATGGAGAATGCCCATGACAACACCTCACCCCGTGACAGGGGCAGCGTTTGACTCACCTTTGCTCACTGGACACTGTAAGGGACCTGAATCTTGGACTGTGTGACGAATAATCAATGAAGACTAGAGGGGCTCAGTAATAATACCAGAAGCAGCCAAATGTGAAGCTGTCTGTAGGTTTGATACCCTCTGAAAGCAAGCTCAGTGGAAGCACAAGCACGACAGATTCCACACACTGCTCTATCCTCACCCTGGACACCGTGCCTGCAATGTCACAGACTCTCAGTAAATATTAAATATCGCTCAGTGTATGAATGAATCCTCTGAACTGTTGCATTCAATGTTCTTCCCTTGCCTGAACAGTTTAGCTTTTTCTTTACATTATGTAAACTAATTGCTATTTTCCCAGTGCAATGCCAGATTTCCCTTTCTTTTGCAATGCCAGCTTCTCATGCTTGCAAGCAAAGAACCCTATCAGAGTATTATTTCCAGCATTGTTACATGTGCCATAATATTTGAGAATACAGTCCTGTGGTGATCTGTTCTTCTATAGCAATATATTTTCTGTACTATTGTCAACCCCAAATAAGGATGCTGATAGAAAATTCTTCAACTGCGGCATCAAGGAACTATACAGTATCATAGGAGAGAGAGTTTATTAAGTGGCATACAGATCCATGTGAAAAAGACCACCTACAATATGTGAGGAAGTAGTTTATTTCTACCGCATTTCATTCATCCTAAACTTGGGCCAGGAGAAATAGCAATAACCTCAGATATGCAGACGACACAACCCTTATGGCAGAAAGTGAAGACGAACTACAAAGCCTCTTGATGAAAGTGAAAGAGGAGAGTGAAAAAGTTGGCCTAAAGCTCAACATTCAGAAAATGAAGATCATGGCATCTGGTCCCATCACTTCATGGGAAATAGATGGGGAAACAGTGTCAGACTTTATTTTTTTGGGCTCCAAAATCACTGCAGATGGTGATTGCAGCCATGAAATGAAAAGACGCTTACTTTCCTGGGAAGGAAAGTAATGACCAACCTAGATAGCATATTAAAAAGCAGAGACATTACTTTGCCAACAAAGGTCCATCTAGTCAAGGCTATGGTTTTTCCAGTGGTCATGTATAGATGTGAGAGTTGGACTATGAAGAAAGCTGAGCAATGAAGAATTGATGCTTTTGAACTGTGGTGTTGGAGAAGACTCTTGAGAGTCCCCTGGACTGCAAGGAGATCCAACCAGTCCATCCTAAAGGAGATCAGTCCTGGGTGTTCATTGGAAGGACTGATGTTGAAGCTGAAACTCCAATACTTTGGCCACCTCATGCAAAGAGCTGACTCATTGGAAAAGACCCTGATACTGGGAAGGATTGGGGGCAGGAGGAAAAGGGGATGACAGGAGATGAGATGGCTGGATGGCATCACCGACTCAATGGACATGTTTTGGGTAGGCTCCGGGAGTTGGTGATGGACAGGGAGGCCTGGCGTGCTGCAATTCATGGTGTCACAAAGAGTCGGACAGGACTGAGCGACTGAACTGAACTGAAACTTGGACCAACTTTCATACATTTATCCAGGTACAGTGATGAAAAGGAAATCAATGCAAACAGCATATAAATTCATAGGAAATATTAACATCTTCTCAGGAAGAGATGGGTTGATTGGTTTTGAGCAATGATATTAAAATATAAAAACCAATAGTGTACATAGTAGTAGCCTTTTCAAAGAAATTATATGCCTTTTTGCTTTGATTTTCATCTTCTTCACAGTGGAAAGGGTTGGAGTTGATGTAAAGAGAGTGCATTAGAGTAATGATGATGGCAATTGTTGCAAAGTCAACAATCTCTGAGTAAAGTTCCTAAGCCTGCAGTGAATGGGACATAGTCTGACTACATGCACCTTTCCATAGGAGAGACACAGCCTGGTTTTCTACATTTGGGACATAAAGAAATTATGGTTGTCTGTATGTCCAATATAGGCAGTTAAATATAAGCAAGAAACTTTTCCTTACCCTGGACACATACACATGGAAAACTTTTGATTCAACCCCAAATTTTGGAAACTGGCAAATTCAAGCTATAAGGGCCAAAGCTATCCACAGCAGCCTTGTATGGGTCAAGGTTCCATGGCAGATTAAAATATAATCTATGTAATACATTACTCATGGTTAAGCCTGGCTGCAAAAAGTCCTATACTACTCAGCAGGTTACTTGTGTCCCTGTGTGTATAACACATATACTGAATAAACCTAATTTCAAGTAAAGCCTCAGAGGTAGTTTTAAAAGATGATCCTCGGGGCTTCCCTGGTGGCTCAGTGGTAAAGAATCCACTTGCAAATGCGGGAGACACAGGTTCAACCCATCATCTGGGAAGATCCCATGTCTCGTAGCAAATAAGCACATGTGCCACATTTAGTCATCATATTTCCCTGGATTCCTAGAGACTGTGATGGTTTCTTAACCTTTTCTTATTTTTGAAGACCTTGACAATTTTCAGGAGTATTTATTAGATATTTTGTAGAATGTTCCACTATTTCAGTTATTGAGCCTGTGCTCTAGAGCCTGGGAGCTGCAACTGTTGAGCTCGTATGCTGTAACTGCTGAAGCCCATGACCTAGAGCCTATGCTCTGCAACAAGAGAAGCCACGGCAGTGAGAAGCACGTGCACCGCAACTAGAGAGTAGCCCCCACTCTCCACAACTAGAGAAAAGCCCATGTAGCAGTGACGATCCAGCACAGACAAAAATAAACCAATCGAATTGAAAAACACCAATCAATACGCTAATGCATGATTGTTGTGTAGAGTCTGGTGATGTCACTTTGAGGGAATAAATGCCAATCATTAAAAAAAAAGAAAATGAAACTTCACACAATAGCTGGATTTTGTAGGTTTTCCCTAATGCTCTTTTTCTGTTCCAGGGTCCCCATCAGGCTATCACATTACATTTAGACATCATATTTCCCTGGATTCCTAGAGACTGTGATGGTTTCTTAAACTTTTCTTATTTTCGAAGACCTTGATAATTTTCAGGAGTATTTACTAGATATTTTTTAGAATGTTCCACTATTTTGGTTTGGCTGATGTTTTTCTCATTGTTAGACAGTATTTTGGGAGGAAGATCACAGAGGTAAAGTACCATTCTCATCACATCATATCAAGGGTATACAGTATTATTAACATGAGTGATCACTATGACGTTAACCTTGATAACCTGGTCAAGGTGGTGGCTATCAGGTTGCTCCACTTAAAGTTACCCTGACTTCCCTTCCCATCCTGTGTTCTTTGGAAGCAAGCCACTAGGTATAGCCCACACTTAAGGGTCTATGGGGTCGCACAGAGTCGAACATGGCTGAGGTGACTCAGCCACAGCAGCAAGGTATGGGGAGTTACAGTCCACCTCTTTGAGGGCAGAGTAGCTACATAAATTATTTGAAATTCTTCAGATGGGAGATTTGTTTCTTCTCCCACATTTACTTATTTATTCAGTCATATAGTAATCTCTGGAGAAGGAAATGGCAACCCACTCCTGTATTCTTGCCTAAAGAATTTCATGGGCAGAGGAGTCAGGTGGGCTACAGTCCATGGGTCACAGAGTCAGCTGCGACTGAGCACAGCATATAGTAATATCAGTATGGACTTGTATGTTTGTTTATTCTTTGACTTATAACTCAATACTGTGTTATTTTATCACTTGAACTGTTCCAATTTTACCCACTGAGATTTCTTTCTGTTGGCTCCCATGCCCTCTGACATGTCCCCATTGTTTTGCTCTTTGAACACCAATTACTTTTTCTTTTTTAATAGGGAAGGATAGGCATCTGTATTTTTGGATGGCTTATATATGGATCCACTGAGAGACTAGGCTTTATCTTTTAATCCTTAGTAAATATTGAGTTCTAGTATCACTTTACAGTTAATTCAAAGGGTTAAGACTGACCTCAAACTTCATCATTCATTTATGGGACAAACTTTGTACAGGGGTTCAGAAGGTTAGTTTCCTTAAATCATTCCCAGTGCATGACTGGTATTAATTCACGTTGAAAGGCTAGGTCTTTCAGAACTAGGCTGTCCATCAGAGGTGGCAAAGTAAACTATACTGGAACTTCGGCCTTTCTTGAGAGACCCTCTGCTCCTTTGTACTTCATCTTGTACTTTCAAATTAAATCACATCTTCACAGTCACTGGTTAGAACCAGCCTACTGGTTATCACCAGTTAGAAGCAGTCCACTGTTATCACAGGTTGGAACCAGTTTCCTGGTTGGAGGTCCTGCAGTAATGTGGACAGAATATGGAATAATTTATCCTTGGGGACCCAGGCGTCCTCTAATTATGTTAGTTGGGCATAGTCCTGAGCATGCAGTGAAGTGAAGTGAAGTGAAGTCGCTCAGTCATGTCCAACTCTTTGCAACCCCATGGACAGTAGCCTACCAGGCTCTGTCATCCATGGAATTTTCCAGGCAAGAATACTGGAGTGGGCTGCCATTTCCTTCTCCAGGGGATCTTCCCAACCCAGGGATCGAACCTGTGTCTCCTGCACTGCAGACAGACACTTTACCGTCTGAACCACCAGGGAAACCCTGAGCATGCAGTATGTCTACAAAAATGTCTGAAGGGCTATCTTACTAAAAAACTGGATATGTGAGAATACGTTAGATTCTAGGCACTAAGATAGTCATATATATTTTCTCATCTCCTCATAATTATCTTGTAGGAAGATATCATTATTCTCTTGTTAACAGAGATTGGGGCCTGGGAGGTGAAGTCATAGAACTGGTGAATGGCAGAGTGGCATTCCAATTCAAAAGTCGCTATGCTAGCTTACCCCTTCAGACTGGAAATTACGGCCATATAATCTTACAGTTTCCTCAAAGGAAGCCTGCTGTGCCAAGCGTGGGCAGTGTAAGCCTCAGGTCTATTTAAGGCCACATTCTTGCTGGTTTGGTTTTGCTCTGTTCATAAGAAAGGGCAAAGAGGGGTTAGATTTCCTCTCATGAGGCTCTGTATTGGTTGAAATCAAGCATTCTTCTCTTGGGAGTTACCTTAAGAGAAACCCAGAACTGCAAGGTTAGAAGGAAACGAAAGGCATTCTAGCTAAAAATGCTGTGTGACGTTTCTCTCCCCTCCCCGGCACCTCTCCCAGATGGTTGTTCAGCTTCACTGAAAGGCTCAGCATTTTCTGAGGTAGGCTATTTCTTCTTTAACCACACTGTTAAACTCCTCATTCTACAGAACAATCATCTCTTTGTAACTTCTAGGCTGGGTTTCTGACCCCACCTTGGGAAGATGAGCTCTCAGTCGGCTTCCACATGCCAGCACCATCAGCTTCCTGGACTGTGTGGGGAGTTGGGTTAGCCCCAGGTCAGGCACTGCTTATTTTGTGGTGGATCCAAGACAGCATCCTTCAAAGCAAGACAACCACAGACCCAAGATGCCAATTTATCCCAAGTTACTGTATTAACAAATGCCCCTCTTCTGAGATAGCAAAGATCGGCTGTCACTCATGTTGAATAACTATTAGCTCTGCACTTCCCTTAGGACCTTCACTTCTCTTAATGGGATCACAATCATCCCCTGGCAAACCCTTAAGAGGCATTTAGTCCACTGTGCTCATGTAAAGTGCTTCTACGGGTGAGGGTGCAACCACATGCATTTCTAAGTGTCTATCAGATTCATAGTTCAAAACAAACAAGTCAAGGAAATCTTGGACGTGCCTGAATATAAAAGCAATCTCAAAGAAGAATGATAGCTTACTGGCAAAAGAGAAGGAAGTTTCAAGACTGCCACTGGGAAAGAAAAATGTGACATTTCATTTCCTTCTGATATGAATAGCAGGTGCTCAGACACACTGAGCTGAAAAACAAGTGAGATGCAGAAAAATAAGTAGCTCTACCAACTGCCAGGAGCTGAGAAACAGAAAATATATTTTTATTCAAGTTCTCTTCCCCTCGGGGATCAAATCTCGTGTTTTAATTTAATTTAGCTTGAAGAACTTGACGCACTGAAAGCTACTGTCAGAGCAGGAAGAAAGCACCTGAAAATTACCACCACCAATTACTGAACACCCATGATGGGAAGCGTGCAGCCTAAGGAACTGAAGTCTGAACTGTAACAGCTGTGTGACTGAACTCCAGGATATGTCTGAAATGCAGAGTTTTAGGCAAAGGCTGTATAATGAAAGCTCCAACTGCTTTCATAGTAAAGCTCCCTGAGAAGAGGAATGTCAGCCCTGTAATGACTGAACCAAAGTAAATGATTATTGGGGTCTTTAAGGCAAGTATCACTTTGCTGACAAAGGTACAATAGTCAAAGCTATGGTTTTTCCAGTAGTCATATACAGATGTGAGAATCGGACCATAAAGAAGGCTGATTGCCAAAGAATTGATGCTTTCAAACTGTGGTGATAGAGAAGACCCGAGAGTCCCTTGGACAGAAAGGAGATCAAACCCATCAACCCTAAATGAAATCAACCCAGAATGTTCAGTGGAAGGACTGATGCTGAAGCTGAAGCTCCAATACTTCAGCCACCTGATGCAAACAGCTGATTCACTGGAAAAGACCCTGATGCTGAGAAAGATTGAGGGCAGCAGGAGAAAGTGGCAACAGAAGATACAATGGTTGGATGGCATCATTGACTCAATGGACTTAAGTCTGCAAACTCTGGGAGATAGTGAAGGACAGGGAAGCCTGGCGTGTTGCAGTTCAGGAGTTACAAAGAGCTGGACATGACTGAGTGACTAAAAACAACAAAGCCAAGTATGTGGTCGGGGGCAACTAAGATCAGAACATTTGGCTGCAAGTCTGATTAAGAAGCAGGCAGAGCATCTCTCCCACTCCATATCATTGGGCAATTGCCCTTTCTCAATCCTGGTGCATGCGTGCGCGCGCGTGCACACACACACACACACACAAATGGAGATTCAAATTCTACAGTGAATAGAAGAGAAGGTCTCAGGACTGGGGTCCACTGAGTACCATGGAAGGCTAAAGAGGCCTGGAAATGAGAAGATTAGGTGGGCATTAGCTTTCTGGATTCAGAACCAGCCTTCTTACCTCAGTCAAGTTCCAGAATGCTGGTAGCCAACTTTTATTTTTCAGCCTGGAGAGACTGATAGAGTCTTTCCTGGGGAATCTAATCAACTAGGAAGACAAAGATACCCCAGCCAGATCACCGTACAGTAAAACCCACAGATGATAGTCACCAGCCACATACATGGAACTTTTAATTATCTTGCTAGCATCCCACTGGAGACGGTGATGGCACCCCACTCCAGTACTCTTGCCTGGAAAATCCCATGGGCAGAGGAGCCTGGTAGGCTATAGTCCATGGGGTTGCGAAGAGTCGGACACAACTGAGTCTCTTCACTTTCACTTCTCACTTTCATGCATTGCAGAAGGAAATGGCAACCCACTCTAGTGTTCTTGCCTAGAGAATCCCAGGGACGGGGGAGCCTGGTGGGCAGCCATCTATGGGGTCACACAGAGTTGGACACGACTGAAGCGACTTAGCAGCAGCAGCAGCAGCAGCATCCCACTATTTATCTGAAATGGTTTTATTGTGGTATTATACATATCCCATACAATCAATCCATCTGAAGTGTATAATCCAATGTTTTTAGTATATTTAGAGCTGTGCAACTATCACTGCAATCAATTTTAGTGAGAAACCCCAAAAAGAAAATTCTACTTATAAGCAGGACACCCTCTAATTCCTCAGCACTAGGTGACTACTAATCAACTGCCTGTTTCTATAGATTTGTAGTGGTACCCTTTTAAGTATGAAGAGACAAGCAAAGACTACTATAAGCCTGAGAAAAGTCACTATTTTTAAAGACAGAGTTGGAAAATATGCAAAAAACTAATTAGAGGGAAGCTGAGGTTATGCAGGGAGAAGAAAATGCCAAGATATACACACTAACTATCTTTCATATCCTCAGATAAGTAACTGCAACTATGAAGTAAAAAATATGATACTTTAAAAATAATAAAGACAAGAAAGAGGTCCAGGAAAGCAAAAATATAGTAGTAGAAATGACTCAATAATAGGGTTGGATGAAAATTTGAGGAACTCACACATAAAAGCAGAGCCCAGAAACAATGAAACCCAAGGGGAAACATGCTAAGACACATATTAATCAAACTAACAAAAATTAAACACAAAGAGCAAATATTAAAAGCAGCAAGGGAAAAGCAACAAACAACATACACTGGGATCCCCATAAGGATAACAGCTGATCTTTCAACAGAAACTGCAGGCCAGAAGGGAATAGCAGGATATACTTAAAGTGATGAAAGGGAAAAACCTACAATCAAGATTACTCTACCCAGCAAGGATCTCATTCAGATTCAGTGGAGAAATCAAAGGCTTTACAGACAAGCAAAAGCCGAGAGAATTCAGCACCACCAAACTAGCTCTTCAACAAATGTTAAAGGATCTTCTCTAGACAGAAAAGGTTTATGAAAACTAACCCAAAATAATATGGTAAATGGTAACAGGATCATACTCATCAATAATTACCTTAAATGTAAATGGGCTAAATGCTCCAACCAAAAGACAAAGACTGGCAGAACGGATACAAAAACAACATCCCAATATATGCTGTCTACAAGAAGCCCACCTCAAACCTAGGAACATATACAGACTGAAAATGAAGGGCTAGAAAAAAATATTTCATGCATATAAAAACCAAAAGAAAGCAGGAGTAGCAATACTCATATTAGATAAAATAGACTTTAAAATAAAGACCATTATAAGAGACAAAGGACACTACATAGTGATCAAAGGATCAATCCAAGAAGATACAATAATTATAAATATATATGCACCCAACAGAAACCTATATGCAGGTCAGGAAGCAACTGTTAGAACTGGACATGGAACAACAGACTGGTTCCAAATAGGAAAAGGAGTACATCAAGGCTGTACATTGTCACCCTGCTTATTTAACTTATATGCAGACAACATCACGAGAAATGCTGGGCTGGAGGAAGCACAAACTGGAATCAAGATTGCCAGGAGAAATATCAATAACCTCAGATATGCAGATGACACCACCCTTATGGCAGAAAGTGAAGAGGAACTAAAAAGCCTCTTGATGAAAGTGAAAGTGGAGAGTGAAAAAGTTGGCTTAAAGCTCAACATTCAGAAAACAAAGATCACAGCATCCAGTCCCATCACTTCATGGCAAATAGATGGGGAAACAGTGGAAACAGTGACAGACTATTTTTTTGGGCTCCAAAATCACTGCAGATGGTGACAGCAACCATGAAATTAGAGGACAGCTGCTCCTTGGAAGAAAAGTTATGACCAACATAGACAGCATATTAAAAAGCAGAAACATTACTTTGCCGACAAAGGTCCATCTAGTCAAAGCTATGGTTTTTTCCAGTAGTCATGTATGGATGTGAGAGCAGGCCTGTAAAGAGAGCTGAGCACCAAAGAATTGATGCTTTTGAACTGTGGTGTTGGAGAGGACTCTTGAGAGTCCCTTGGACTGCAAGGAGATCCAACCAGTCCATCCTAAAGGAGATCAGTCCTGGGTGTTCATTGGAAGGACTGATGCTGTAGCTGAAACTCCAATACTTTGGCCACCTAATGTGAAGAACTGACTCACTGGAAAAGACCCTGATGCTGGGAAAGATTGAAGGTGGGAGGAGAAGAGGATGACAAAGGAGGAGATTGTTAGATGGCATTACTGACTTGATGGACATCAGTTTGAGTAAACTCTGTGAGTTGGTGATGGACAGGGAAGCCTGGAGTGCTACAGTCCATGGGGTCACAAAGAGTCAGACATGGCTGAGAGACTGAACTGAACTGAATAAAAGCCATATATGACAAACCCACAGAAAACATTCTCAATGGTGAAAAAACTGAAAACATTTCCTCTGAAATCAGGAACAAGTCAAGGATGGCCATTCTGACCACAACTATTCAATATAGTTTTGGAAGCCCTAGCCACAGCAATCAGAGAAAAAAAAGAAATAAAAGGAATCCAGATTCTAAAGGAAGAAGTAAAATTCTCACTGTCTGCAGATGACATGATGCTCTACATAGAAAACCTTAAAGATGCCACTAGAAAATTACTAGACCTAATCAATCAATACAGTAAAGTTTGGGGATATAAAATTAATACAAAGAAATCCCTTGCATTCCTATATACTAACAAAGAGAAAACAGAGAAATTAAGGAAACAATTCCATTCACCATTGCAATGAAAATAATAAAATACTTAGGAATATATCTACCTAAAGAAACAAAAGATCTATAGAAAACTATAAAACATTGATGAAAGAAATCAAATATGACACAAATAGATGGAGAAATATACTGTGTTCATGGGTTGGAAGAATCAATATAGTGAAAATGACTACACTACCCAAAGCAATCTATAGATTCAAGGCAATCCCTATCAAGCTACCAACGGTATTTTTCAGAGAACTAGAACAAATAATTTCACAATTTGTATAGAAATACAAAAAAATCTCAAATAGCCAAAGCAATCTTGAGAAAGAAGAATGGAACTGGAGCAATCAACCTGCCTGACTTCATACCATACTACAAAGCTACAGTCATCAAGACAGTATGGTGCTGGCACAAAGACAGAAATATAGATCAATGGAACAAAATTAAAAGCCCAGAGATAAATCCATGCACCTATGGACACCTTATCTTTGACAAAGGAGGCAAGAATATACAATGGAGAAAAGACAATCTATTTAACACTTGGTGATGGGAAAACTGGTAAACCACTTGTAA
Organism: Redunca redunca; assembly: GCA_006410935.1. Taxonomy (NCBI): domain Eukaryota; kingdom Metazoa; phylum Chordata; class Mammalia; order Artiodactyla; family Bovidae; genus Redunca; species Redunca redunca. The sequence goes on from SJYQ01003205.1 coordinate 42,894, forward strand.
AAGAATGAAACTAGCTCACTTTCTTGGAGAAGGAAATGGCAACCCACTCCAGTATTCTTGCCTAGAGAATCCTGTGGACAGAGGAGCCTGGTGGGATGCTGTCTATAGCGTCACACAGGGTCGGACATGTCTGAAGTGACTTAGCATGCATTGGAGGAGGAAATGGCAACCTACTCTGGTATTCTTGCCTCGAGAATCCCAGGCACAGAGGAGCCTGGAGGGCTGCCGTCTATGGAGCTGCATAGTGTCGGACATGACTGCAGCGACTTAGCAGCATCAGCAGCAGAACTCTTTCTAACACTATACACAAAATTAAACTCAAATGGATTAAAGATCTAAACCTAAGACCAGAAACTATAAAACTCCTAGAGGAGAACATAGGCAAAACACTCTCTGACATAAATCACAGCAGGATCTTCTATGACCCACCTCCCAGAATACTGGAAATAAAAGCAAAAGTAAACAAATGGGACCTAATTAAAAGTAAAAGCTTTTGCACAATGAAGGAAACTATAAGCAAGGTGAAAAGACAGCTTTCAGAACGGAAGAAAACAATAGCAAACGAAGCAACTGACAAAGAATTAATCTCAAAAATATACAAGCAGCTCATGCAGCTCATTACAAAAAAAAAAAAAAAAGACCCAATCAAAAAATGGGCCAAAGAACCAAACAGACATTTCTCCAGAGAAGACATACAGCTGGCTAACAAACACATGAAAAGATGCTCAACATCATTCATTATCAGAAAAATGCAAATCAAAACCACAATGACGTACCATCTCATGCTGGTCAGAATGGCTGTGATCCAAAAGTCTACAAGCAATAAATGCTGGAGAGG